>JAWPHD010017510.1:0-44242 GCA_037043455.1 Cyrtodaria siliqua | reverse complement strand
CGCCGTGCACGAAAATTGCCCGGAGGGGCACCTGGGTCTTCCTCCACCAATGAAGCTGGAAAGTCGCCATATGACCTTAGCTGTTGGTGCGACTATTAAATCCAATTCAATCAATCAATATTCCTTATATGGTCATTAGAACTGTGATGTCATAGCTCTAAATATAGCGCCTTTCATATCCGTTTCAACACAACCTTCACGATCATATCTTTTTGTCAAGTTGATTAAAGTCATTCCAAGTTTTACAGAACTCTCAGTAATAAAAATTGTTTCGGCTGTGTCGCTATATTCTACGTTGCATAGACGTGACATGTGAGACAAATAATTTATCTCGTTGTCCACGAGTTATTAAGTCGTGGCCACGACTTATTATCTCGTGGTCCACGACTTATTTATCTCGTGGCCACGACTTATTATCTCGTGGCCTCACTTTATCTCGTGGCCACGACATATTTAATCTCGTGCCACGACATAATTAGCCAATCAGAAGTGCTGAAAAATTCGCTAGAAATCGCGACTTTTCACCATTTGTGTAGCGCGGTGGTTAGGCGTGGAGGGTGGGTACCAGAGGCAGAGGGCAGGCAACATAGCTTTAAGTCTATAATGGACCAAATACAAATCAGCAATATGTAAAAAAATTGCCGTGGGCAGGTGGGTGCGCGTGGTAGGGGCTCCTGTAGATGGAGAGCGGAGCCTACATATGGGATGAGAAAGTCGCGATTTCTAGCGAATTTTGTCAGCACTTCTGATTGGCTAATTACGTTCGTGGCCACGAGATAAATAGTCGTGGCCAAGAGATTAATAAGTCGTGGCCACGAGATAATAATCGTGCCACAGACATAATAAGTTGTGGCACGACGTTAATAACTCTTGGCCACGTGATAAATTATTTTCTCACGTGTCACTCTATGCCACCGTTCAATCGCCAATATACTGTTGCTTTAAATCACCCATAGTATATACAAATAGTACGCTGTAGGAGAATTCGCGCGTAATCTGCACTGACTTATAGTCACTCTATTTATCGCGATCGAAGACACGTACACTTTCTAATAATAATAGAGTGATGGTTTATGTATTGTTCGAATTGCTTCTGCTTTTGTCATGCCATTCCATTATATCGCCCAGTTGCAAGGGATAATGTTTAATGTTATGGGTAAAATATAACTAGACAGAGTAAAACCAGCAACACCTACTTTAAAAATATAATCAACAAATTATTCAAATACTAGCAAAGAAAAGTATTCACTACACGAAAATACATAAATGGATCCAGAATTCTTTAAAATCCGATATACGAATAAGTAAATAATATTATATAAGAAACAAGTCTCTTTAATCAATTTCACTTCAAGCCTCTCATGGTTATAATTCATTTATAGTCTAAATGTCGAAATAATCCAATAATCAAATGTCACTCAGATGAGCACAATCTTTTTTTTAATTCTCCCACAATATATTTTATTTCACAGCATTCATATTTTGTAAATTCTCAATAAAATAATGGATCCAAATACTACCACTTTAAATACTGATACTGAAACCCCACAGTTTTTACTAAGTCATTTGATAGTTCCAACATGGATCATTTTAGATTAAAGAACTGTTCTTTAACAATCTGTATATCACAGTTTAAGCAATAATTTAGAAATTACTAGAATTTATGTGTGATTAATAAGAAATAACTTATGATACACCGGTAACATTATGTATAGTGGTTGAAACACCTCTTTGAATGCAGCTAAGTTTGCATCTTGTTGGGTTGTTGCTGTAAAAGTATTTTAAGCAGACAAGCATGTGAAATGTGTTTAGGTATGCGCAATTATTATTTATAAATAAACATAAAAAGATCGGACAGGGAAAGTAGCATTCAAGGAGGACAGTCAACCACAAAACACAAGAAACAAACACGCAAACAGACAAACAAGAAGGCAAAAGTAATAATAAATGCAAATGACATCACAAACACACAAATGGGTTGACAATGGTCAGCTTATAAGATCACGCCTCATTCTTCAAACAATATATGTGCTTTTCGATGGATGTCGGTACCTGGTCGACCAATACTGCGTTTCGGGCACCAGTTTATATGTCCACAATCGCATAAAATAAATGATTGACCTGAAAGTTAGTGGTGATGGTTAACTCAGTTATGTTTCTAATAATTTGAATGAAAGAAGGTATAAAGGTCAAAGAGGACAGTAGCTTTCATATAACAGTCAACCAAAAAACGCATTAAAACAAAAAATAATTACAATTTTAACAAACAAGGCATGTGACATCAACAAACACAAAGTCGTTGAGCAATAAGGCTACCTTCTTGAAACGTCAGTGGCAACAACCCCGCATTTTGTTTTAAACAGGTTCTATGGTGAAACTGTTAGTGCCCGATCCTATCCAGTTTATCAGGTGAGGCTGAGAAAAAAATAAAGCCCGAGGCGGTACCGAGGGATTCATTTTTTTTCGTGCCGAACCTGATAAACTGGATAGTATCAGGCACTAACATGATATTCTATTTATCATGTTGATCGTTTAAACTAATTCAGTTTATCTTTTCCCCCATTTTTTTCGTTCAAAAATACCCAAACGTCATCAAATAATACCCTTGACGTCATCAAAGAGATGAAGTGAGCTGAAGGAAAGGAAAAACTGCCGCACAAGATTTTATCTCAGGCACACCTTTTTCTCGCCAGAATTATTCAGAACGACATGTTAAAGCATAACACATAGATGATCATATATATATAAAGAATTCAAAAAAAGCAAAAGCCTATAAAGTCCACAAAGCAAATATGCAATGACTTGGCAGAAGACAGAGTAACATAGAGACAAACCATTATTGGTACGAGCAAGACAAAATTTAAGACAAACACCAATTGTTACAGTTCTTTGGAGATTAGGTAGCCGTCATCATAGGGTCCACAATCTGTCCAGTCATCGCACAATCAAAGAGAAAAGCATAGTGGCGAATTGTAAATGAATCAACCACTAAATATGCAGTGCTTTGCAAAATAATAGGGTCATAACCTCATTTGATAAACTTTTTAATAAGTTTAATAAAGATTTATGAAAGTGACTATTACCAAAAATCTTACGAAGTTAACATAGAAGTCAGGTTGTGACAGTCCTAGACGCAGAAGAGTTCTTAAATTACATGTATATTTTAACAGTAGATCAACCTTTTCAAAGTGTTTTCAAAGTTTAACGTAACGGTAAACCTGATGGGGAAACTTCTTAGTTATACAAAGATTACGAATATTAAAGTCTAAACGCATGATAGTGTACAGTTATTAAAACGCATTTAAAAAAACAATCGTTTGTCAATCTAGAGTCTTACATTTTGCTTGGTATAATTGTATTGGTCTGCAGCAGTCAAATTAAACAGAATGTATCAATCAGTAGTATAGGTTTTATAAAATTGTCATTTAGATGATACACGTATAAAAATGTGCACTTCATCCGGGTTTTAACAATTTTAGTTTGTTACTTGAACGTAATCGTTGTTTTGGATATTGTCTTATGTTTAAACGTCCTTAAGCTAAGATTCCATATACGCGGGTATGCGGCATGCGAATGCGACAAAAAATGGAAATCATGTGGACGCACGATCTTGAAGCTCAGATTCCATATATTTATTTGTACGCATTCGCACCGATCGCTCCATGGAGCGATCAAGTTTGCCGTGTACGCAGCCGCATGACAATTCGCATTCGCAGCCGGACATGTTGAATCAAGATCGTGCGGTCTACATGATTTCCATTTTGTGTCGCATTCGCATGCCGCGATACCGCGTATATGGAATCTTAGCTTAACGGTTAAAAGACTTGCCGTCAAAGGTCTTGATTTTTTTAATAAACTGTGTTTAGATATTAAAAATGTAATACTAATACAATATGTTGTGTCTTTCGACAAATAGAATATTTTTCTTTGGTTGGTGTTGAGATATGGGCATGCAATGTAAGTTGTGAGAATGTGTTTGTTTGTATTTTTAATCTCTCGAAAATATGTTATTAAATACATAGAAATCTATATCAGATAAGAAATAGTTTCCTGCGGCTTTATGTTGTGAGGTCAAGACCTGGTTTTTGTGACTTGAAACGCATCAAAACCGTGGGATTACGGCCCTTGGTATCAATGATCATCAAGTCCCGCCCACCAGGTATTGATCTGGGGACAATATAAACCCGCGGAAATTATTGACACCCTTGTAAAATACGTATACATGTATTGTATTGTATTTCATGACTTTCATTTTGCAAACTTTGTGTATATCTATGTGGTTTTTAATGATCTCGAACAATGGCGGCGTAAACACAGATCATGAACATTGTTCATTTTAAGTTTTAAATGCATCCACTAGTTTCGTAATTGCTTGACGGTTTTATATGTTTATGCGATGTTACTTATTTTCGAAATTCACAATTATTTCAAATGTAGTGCTTGTAGCGTGTTCGATATGACTTGTTTGTCTATAAAGACAGGTGTAGAGAACTGTAACTTAGGTTGTAGAACTGTAACTTAAGTTGTAGAAGAACTGTAACTTAAGTTGTAGAACTGTAACAGAACTGTTACTGAAGTTGTAGAACTGTAACTTAAGTTGCAGAACTTTAATACATAAGTACAGTTTAAGGATGTTGGCTGGGCAAGTTTTGACATCTTCAAGTCTAAAACATTTTATTTTTTAAATCATAGTTTTATTTGACAACATAATTGTTTCATTTTTTCCATTTTAGTAGATATGGATATAATGTAGGATTTAAGATGGTAACATACCAAATTTTAAGCAATTTTTTTTTTTTCATATTTTTTCCGTCATTTTGTGATCATTTTTTAAGAAAAAATTTGTTGTCAACAAAATAGGGGGTATGGGTAGCTCTGAGTAGAATTTATCCTTTTGCTATAGAATAAATCATATTTTTGTTTTTCAGTAGTGGAATACATATATAAAAGTAGATACTGAGCTAATTTTATTTTCGATCTCCATGTCATTATTGTGTGTACAGTATTTTACATTGAAAAATCTCAAAATAACTCCAAAATGGGTGTAAATTTAAAGAATTTTTATAAAAAAATCATTAGAAGCCTATATAATATATTTTTTTACTTGTTTTGAAAGAAATGTCATAGGACCTTGGCATACACAAGTTTTAAAAAAAGTTGATCATTGAACATAATTTTTTATCTTGAACTAATTTTTCGGTAAAAAACAAAAGTGGGTGGGGTACGGTCCATATATGTTTGCTTTTTAATGTAAAAAACGAAAGAGGGATTACAATTGCTTTTATATGATTTGAAAGATATGTATATATGCAATCGAAAATTAATTGTTGTTTTTCGATAAACGTCATGTTATGAAAACAATTGTGAAAATGTTCAATGACTATATTTTACCTCTTTTAGTGAAATTTTGAAGTTAGAAATATGTGCCTTCTTCAATGACGTCTAGTGGTGTTTTTTTTTCCAACTTGTGCGCGATTTTGAAAACAAGTGATGTTCCAGTGATTATTATACGCGTATCATTATGTGAGTTTGCAGGGATACCCTGTTGACATCTCGGTTAATCTGAACCCAAAAGCACGTTGAAAGCAATAACCTTACCAGGTTGTAACGATGAAAACCTGTTAAAGGTTCTATAAGCAATTGTAGAACTATTGCAATTTTAACATAACGGAAGTTCAGAGAGAGAAATAACTCTTGCAAAAATATAAATAATTAATCATATTATATTGTTATTATAATTAATTTATTACATATATATTTTATCTTTAGTTTATACACAAAGTATGGCATATTGTTATGGATAAATGTAACAAGAAAGGAACCAAAACCAGCAACAACTATTTTGAAAATATAATCAACAGTTTTTTTCAAGTACTAAAATGAGAAAATATTCACTTACATAATATACATAAATTAGATTCCGTATGTCTAAAATCCGATATAAGAATTAAGTACAAATAATATTGGCAAGTGTCCCTTTAATCTAAATTGTCAAGTGTCCCCTTGAATATAGTCCAAATAATCCAGTGTCATTTTTCTTAGATGAGCACAATAATGTTTTTCCTCTCACAATACATTTTTAATTCGAAGCATCCACTATCTTCACTTTATACTGAAATATTCTCTTTTCAAATAATGAACCAGATACGGAACAAATAATAACACCAGAAGGCTGTAAGTATACTGTCACAGAATTCATAGAAAATCATAGAAGTTTTAGAATATTCCAATAATAATTATATATAAATGGTCTTGGATGACACAATAATATAGATATAAAAATCGAACATGAAAAGCGGCATTCAAGGACGACAGTCAATCGCAAACACACACAGAAACAAAGAACAAATTTAAAGATGAATAAAAGACAAAATCGCAAACACAAAAGGGTTGACAATTGGAACGGTTAGTGGCAAAAAAGGCCGCTGTTGGGTGTTGGGGTGGGGTTCAACCAGGTTATAGGATGCACCAAACCTCACACTTACCCTACTTGTCAACCCAATAAAACGGGACAGACAGTGTAAATGAAGAAATTCCCGCCATGAACTATTCTCTAACCAACAAGGCAATATAAGTAAAACACGATAGCCTAGAAAGCCACAAAGAATGTACTCAATGACTTGACAGAAGCCAGAGCAACATTTATTACTGAAGTCCTACGAAAGGTAACGTTTTTTTTTGGTTGGCAATTTATTACTGGAGTCCTACGAGAGGTAACGTTTCTTTTTGGTTGTCAATTTATTACTGGAGTCCTGCGAGAATTACTGTTCCTTTAAGAGTTTTCTGTATACTGTTCTTAATTTCTTGAATGAATTTGCGCTATTTACCTATTACGGTTATTGAGTAGGTAATTGGTTTATTGTCTGTAAAAGCGTAGACCGCGGCACTCAAGAACCATTGCACATATGTTTAACAGTCGTTATTCAGAAATGTTCTTCAATTGTCTGTAAAGCATTGACCGCGGGCCTTTTCAAGAACCATTGTGCATAGGTTAAGAGTAACTTCCAGAAATGTCCTAGACTAACTTGCACTATTTACCGAGTACGGTTATTGAGCAGGTACTAGTAATTCGTTCAGTGTTTGGAAATCATTGGCCGCGGCATTTTAATGATTCTTGTAGTAATTGGAGGATATGTTTACCATTTTTTTTATGGGAGCAAAACAAATAAGGATCGTGCATATACTAAATCTTACAGTAGGCGATCCACTTTCAATGAATTGAATTGAATGTTGTTTAACGGCTCATCAACACTGTATAGGTTATTTAGAGCAGCCCCTCAGAGAGGGGAAGGATACATAGGAATCCGGGAACCTGCCCTACTCTTATTATCGAATAGATTCCTATGATTCTTTAACGTGCTTGGACCACTGTCAATGAAAGCCAATGTGTTGCTTTCAAGTTATATACGTTTGAATGTGAAATAAGAAGTTAAATATTCTAGTTCCTAGTCACAAAGGGTATTCCGAATTACTTTGAACATGTGTAATTACTGGCAATTTGAATGCATCTCTTTACTTTCTAGAAGCGTGGGAATATGTAAACGGGCGAAGTAGATAAAATATTCTTGCATACCGGACAAGGATATCCGCCATTTTACCGGGGCTAGATATTTCCATCTCACCCTAGTGTCGAGATAAAGTTCACGCGCACCAACATCCGGTATGCCGGAAAACATGCAAAACGTTAGTAGCTGGCGGCGTCGACACACAACATGTCTCGGATATGCATGAAAAAAGAATCTATCATGGGTATTCGGTTCAGATAGGGAATTCCAACCCTCGGTATAAGTGTTTTAATCGGAACCTCGGCAGAGCCTCGGTTCCGATAAAAACACTTATACCGAGGGTTAGCCGAGGTTCCGATTAAAACACTTATACCGAGGGTTGGAATTCCCTATCTTCACCGGATACCCATGAAAGACTCTTATAAACTTTCACACAGGATAGCATGCTAGAAAAATTATTTAAATTGCACGAAAAAAACAACGAAACTGAAACAATTACATTTTATTACGATTCTAATTTGTTAAATACAATGGTTTGGTTGATTGATTGAATGGCGTTTTACGTTATTTTCAACACAAGTTAGAAGTACAATGGGTGAATGGTATACATAATCATGGCTAGCAATTGACAAATGGTAAACAAATAACAACACAATGATACGGGTGTATGTTTACCATCTTAAGGACCGATTTCCCAACTCTAGCATATTTACTGCTAAGATTCTACTGATTAGCTCAGGTATATAAATTAAGGCCCAACTACAGATGTTTTCTTTAAATACCAATGCAATATTGAATATTATCTGGGGTATAACTAGAATTGAAGTGAATGTTGTTTTACGGCTCATCAACACAGTATAGGTTATTTAGAGCCGCCCCAGAGAGAGAGGAATGATACATGGGAATCCGGGAACCGTGCCCTACTCTTATCGAATATATTCCTATGGTTCTTTAACGTACTCGGAGGATACACGGGACCGCCCGGTTTACGTCCCCATCCGACGGACGAGGTTAAGGGAAAGTGTCTTGCCCAAGAACACACCGACGAAACTCAGCGGCACCACGGAGGATTGAACCCGGGGCCACCGGTTACAATTCCGCCGCGCTACCGACCTAGAACTATATTAAATCGCATACAGCTATGCAGGCGTGCTTTTATTTTATTTGTAACTTCATGTTCACCAGCTCATGGCGAAATCGTGTATCACATTTTACGCAGGACATCATTTTACTTTATAGATATCTAATATTGCACTACTTTGCCTATTTATATACCGACAACAAGATCTGCCACTCTAACCACTGAATTATATGGAATTATTGATAGCATGGTATATTTAATACCAGTTAATATTATGATGCTAAGTAACTTATGCTATTTGAACGCAGCTCCATATATTTCAGTATATAATCCATTATGTCATCATGTCGCACATATAAATTAACATTGCGTTGTGTAATACTATATGTTATCAAATTGAAACTATGATTTCGTATTTAGTGGTTTATAAGTTTGAGCGCGTGTGAGCTCTAGTTATGCCTAATGCATATTTAGTATTAACGTGCTACAACGTACCAACACATATACAACGTACCAACACATATCCGTGGTCAAGTGGGCGTACTTTAAGGTATTTAAGAACAAAAAAAAGCGCAAGTTTCTTGGTCTCAATACCGTTCAGGGCAAGGATATTTTCTCGGCGAATCATATGAACTACATTCCAGTAATTTTTTCTTGACCTATAATCGGAAGTCCTATAATTATCGATATTACTGTACAAAGACTAGATAAATGTGTCATTTTACGCATTGATTTCTCGTTTATTTAATGACTTTCTGGACTTGCGTCGAACTGAATCTTCCTCATCAGTAAATTGTTCACATTCAAGAGATAGTACCAGTTTAGTCATAATATGCTTACTGTTAACCTTAACGGAGATAAGACTTTGTGTCAAGTATTTTTGTATAATATTACCGTCAGATTTGCATTAAATCTCCCGATGTACCAAGTCGTTAATAGAAACAACTGATTAGAAACGTATGCTTCATTAAAAAGGCACGCTGACCTTTTAACTCTGGTGTTAACATAAACATTACCTGTGCTATAAATAAACCATTTGGATCTGCACACTTCCTGTGTTTTGCTTTGCGTCGGCGCAGCGTGTAGGGAATATATATTTGGCATTGTGTGTACAGTTTAATTTTATTCCGTTTATTTGTTAGCGTAATTCTCTAAGTTGTAAAGCTTCCAAGTGCTGCGTCATCTGTTTCAGTTTATGTCTTAATAGGCATATTCTGCCTTTAAGTATAGAGTAGCTTTAAACATTTTAGAAATATATATCTGTAGTTACATCAAACAGCCTTTGAATAAGGTCAGCTTAAACTGATTCGGAGTACCCACAGTGGAAGACCTCACAATTATATAAATAATAACTCATGTTGGATTATAAATGCGATTGTATATGACAAATAGCAGGTTATTACAACTGCTTCATTTTAATACACTCCTAAAAAAAAAATGAAGCACCCAGCCTGTTTAGATTTGGGTCATTTTTTAAAGTGCTGTAATTGAACAATTTATTGTCTTTTTTCTATTTTTAATGTTATTTGTCTTCTTTTACAATTGTTACGTGACACAAATGTATTAACTTTTTATATAAATATGAAATCAATAATATTGAAGATTAATTCATTATTACCGTTCTCTTTTGTGGTGCTTAAATTATTTCGAGGAGTATATAACACATGTTTGAATAAAGAGACGCTTTGAGATGCCTGCGCTGAATGGAGTCGAAGTGTTTTTTTTATTAGTGTTTTTTTTTTATCGCCGTTTTTAAAGTTCTCCGGCCATGTTTTGTTTCATGAACATGTTTATTTAAATCGAAATCAATACACAACAATATATTTTTACAATTCACACATTGCAATATCTGTGAAAAGCGAGAATACGATTTTATTTGATGACGTAGAAAACTTTGAACAGGTAAATTAATCCACAGGTATTTATCAATTATCTGGCAATAGTTGTGCAGCTATACAATTCAGATTTACCTCATTTCCCCGTGCAGTAAAAGTAGTTTGTACCATAGCTGTAATGGTTTTCCTTTGTTCTTGCTTATGATATATTTTTCATAAACCTGAAGATCTGAACCTAAGCCGTGCTATAAATGCCGGTATATTTCAGCCGTGCTATAAATGACAGATTCGGCAGTTATACCATGGCCTACTCCATTGTACACGCGCATAGTTGTAAGTTTACACACAACCTGTCAATCAAAATGTCAATTACCGGCAATTTCTAAGGTACAAAACATTTATACCATACTTTTCTCGTATGCGATTTATACTGAACTCTCGGGCCTGCGGCCCTCGAGAAGCAATCTAAATCGCATATACTCGAAAAAGTATGCTATAAATATTACATATACGTCATACAAATAACACTAATGTTTACATACAACTTAGCGGTTTTAAATATATGCTCTCCGGGACTATCAATAAATGTTCAACTGATGTTTAAGACTTAAATTTGTTAATTGATAATACTACAGAAAGGGTGGCCATTCATCTTTAAAAATAACTTCACAGCATTGCTTACATTCGTAAAATGATAAAAGTGGTAAAAACATTCGCAATGAGTATCCGCTGAAAACAGGACGGGTTTTAAACGACACGTTTATTGGTATGATTTACTAATGTAGCAATGAGATTAGTAAACAAAAGCATCGCTTTTTCTAAGTTTAACAATTTTGATAAACACGATTTATGGTCCAGTTTGACAGTTCTTATAAAACGTATTAAGTTATAGTCTCAAACAAACCGAGACTGCAATATTTCTGTATTTTTCTTGTTCGGAGGTTTCTTTTTCTTACTCTTCATATAATGCGACGTTAGAGCGATCGATATATATAACTATTAGGCCAGAAAAAAAATACCTGTGTTTCTGGTTACCCGACCGCCTATATTTTTTGGCGCCGACTCTACAGTTTTTTATCATAAAAAAAGGAAGGACGAAACATATGGGTACGAAACGGTAATGTACGAAACTATTGAGTAAGAAACATGCGCTAAAACATGGCCGCTTCCATGGTGCACTGCGCGTCCGTTTTGGCTATTATAATTGGAAAATGCTGCCATGGGACAGAGCAGAAGTTTATGAAAAACATTAATCATGACATGCTGCCATCAGATTTGTTCTTCCAATACCACCCAGCCTCAGGAAATGATAAAATTCAATCTTTCACAGCCACATGTAAGATTGAACTCTCAGGGTCGGAGCTATTGTGATCACTTTTTGCCTGTCACTCCGTCTGCCGTCCGTCAACAAATAAATTCATAATGGCAGAAAATATGTGTTTCCGATTTATTTTATTCAAAACAAACAAGTTAGATATCATGAGCTTATTTTCCTTTTCTCCTTGCAAAATCACTACAAATTAACTACTTGACAAAGTACCTTTAACATCGTCTAAACCACATGGGCAAAAAAAAACTACCTACCTACCCTAATTTTTTCAGCTGAGTAACCAGAAACACAGTTTTTTTTGTGTTTTTTCTGGCCTTACTGTTATTGAGTTGTTAAATTGGTGGATTATTGGGAAAACATTGCCACTTTAACTATTCTTGTCTGCAAATCATTATTCTAGTAATTAGATTCTATACAAAGGAAAAAGAAAATGTCATCATATCAAAAATGTTGCTGTCGGCGATGTACGAATCACTAGACTGACATGCAAGGAATCATTTAAATGAATTTCCATCGACTCCTATAATAGGAGAATGATCTGCACTATTGTCTGGGGCGCTTGTTTCAGCCAAAGGTTGTTTGGACTTTTCAGACAAAATTCTTCCAGTACCTAAACAAGTCGTATATCAGTGAAACAGACATTTTTAGTGGTAAATAAAAATACCTTTACTTTTCAAAATCGGTTAAGAAATAAAATTTTCATTCGCAAAAGCTGTTTCTGTAGGGGAATTTTCAATGCAAAATTCTGCTGCATGAAACATTTAAAAAAAAGAAATACAGAATTTTTATCCAAAAATGGTTTTAAATTGTTGGATATTCGTAAATTAAGACACCCTGAAAGTTTTATAGCAAACTATGACGACTAACTGAAGTTATTTTAAATTTCTTAATTTTCTACTGTCCCACCAACAAGGAATTTACATGGGAAAAGCCCCATGAAAAAAGCATTTGGGCTGTAAAATATTTATTTCTCAACCAATTTTCAAAACTAAGGTATTTTTATTTACCACTAAAAATACCAGTTTTAATGATATATAATTGATGTATATATTATTTAAACTGCTCAAGCTACTGCAGAAAAACCTTTGGCTGAAACAAGCGCCCCGAACAATAAACTCGCAAACACACTTACAGTTCCGAGTGATTTAACAGAATTGTTCATGACAACAGGTGAAAGCTGTATGTCAAAGACGTGTTAATAGGTCGATATGACTATTCAGTTCATTTTCATCCCAATGCATATTCAACATAACTAATATAACTGAGGCATAGAGCGTGAGCCCTATGTAAACGAATCATTTTAACTTAATTTAACTCTGTTCTATTTTAACACATACGAGAAATAAAGACATATTTTCAAGCGTCAAATGATCTTTGAAAAAGCACGGCAAGCTTTCTTATTTACTGCTAACAATGCTATATGATCGATAAGCTCTGGTATATAAACTGAGTTCTTTTCTTTCAATAGCATTCTTATATTGGACAGTATCTTTCTCTTTTAGTTAGCTTTACTAAATACAAAACGTTGTTGATATTTCATTGTAACACTTATTTTATTACGTGGCCCGAGTATTAACTTTCATACCCCATTCAACCCCTTCTCCAAGAAGCGAAAACGTGGTTGGCTGGGGTATGAAATAAAATCTTAATTTCGGCATAAAAATGTGCATATTGTAAAATTAAAACATTTAATAGGTAATTTTAAACAGGTTATGGCATTTTTCAGTAAAAGACGTTTTTAAACGTGATTTATTGTCGAAATATTCTTTATAAAATCCTGCTAATATAAGCTTTCCCATGGCTTATTGGAATTAAGGCGTAACCACGTAAGGAGTTTTAGAATAAAAATAAAAACAAAACACAATTAATGAAAATCTATGCTTCTATGTTTTGATATGTTGAACGTCACGCATATACTGTCATCCCAATAAAACGAGACGATGTATATAATGAAATCCGAGCCAGGATATATCCTATTACAAAGGAGGCAGTATGAAAAGGCAATATAAGCATCACTCAAAGATGATCATGTATATATGAATATAAAAAGCCTAGAGAGCTGCAAAGCATGATAAGAAGTTACAGCGTTGTTTGACTGCACTGCCACAAGTAATTCTTTATGTGGTAACCCCGCTGAACCAAACATATTTTTAACTGTCTGTGTGAAACGGAAACGGAAACAATTTGTTGAGTTTAGAAAATAGCCGTCTCTATTAAAGCGAAAGCGGATGTGTTTATTCCTCAGAGAAATCTATATGAAGGATTGGATGTCTTCCATCTAGTGATTGGATGTCTTCCATCTAGTGTATTTTATACAATGGTTGCTGATTTTTTCCGATAAACGCAAATGGCCATATACAAGTATATTGTGTGTAAAAAAATTTGAATTTTGGGAATGCTTCAAATCAGTAGTGTTATTACTTGCTTATCTTTTAGAATCATCGACCCCAATCACCATGGCTTTAAAATAGAATACCGCTTAAGCCGGTGCTAGTGCTAGAGTGTGCTACTGTTTTTAATATTGTGTTCGTTATTTCCGAATGATCTCCTTTACTTCATTTCTACAGACTTTGATTATATTAGATGACAAGTTGCCCTACTGCGTTCTTATAGATTGATAAGCACTGGGAAACCGTCTGTCTTTGTAAAGTAAGTTTACTGATCAATCAAATGTCTATTGTTTGGGGCGTTTGTTTCAGTCGAAGGTTTTTCTGCAGTAGCTTGAGCAATTTAAATAATACTTACATCAGTTGTATAGAGGAGATTTGGTGGTTTGGAGGGAATATAGGATTTATTGTCATCGAGAAGTGAGAAAACTTATATTTTCACTAGTGCTTTAGCACTTTGAGATGAAAATAAATCCTATATTCACGACAAACCAACAAATATTCTATTTATCATATACTTTTTATCATGCAACACTACCAAACTGTTTCAAACAGAAAATACGGTTCGTTCCGACGTTCCCCTTGAACGTATTCGCGAATAAATATAGTAACGCCAGCCCGTGAGGCGATTTACATATAGAATATAATCCCAAACGTTGACATGAACTATGACTGTAATAAGCAAATGTAGAAAAAAAAGTTTCATTTTTTTCCGGCAGTGAGAATATAAGTTCTTATATATTCTCATTGAGAAAATATAAACAATGAGAATATAAGGTTTATTCTAATCATACAATCACCTATTTCTCTGGAAAGTATATTATAAATATCATTAGAACTGGTATTTTTAGTGGTAAATAAAAATACCCTACTTTTGAAAATCGGTTGAAAAATAAATATTTTACAGACCAAATGATTTTTTGATAGGGCTTTTTCCATGAAAATTTCTTACTAATATACACTAATTTAAAAACATTTTTGGATATTTTTTTCAAATATTTCATGCAGCAGAATTTTGCATTGAAAATGCCCCATCAAAAACAACTTTCGCGCATGAAATTTTTATTTCTCAACCGATTTTTAAAAGTAAGGCATTTTTATTTACCACTAAATAACAGACCTGTTAAAAAATGTCTGTTTCACTGATATACAACTTGCTTAGGTACTAGATGAAGTTTGTCTAACAAGTCCAAAAAACTTTGGCTGAAACAAGCGCCCCAGACAAAAGTGTATTGATATTTTGAACATGTTTAGAGAGATTCAAGTCCGTTTATCTATCAAGGAGATTACATTTACACTGTATGCAACTGTTTACAGCCATTACGATTGAATTAAACTGTCTGTCATACATCAATCTTTTGAAATTACCTACAATATCACACTCATTTCGGCTGTTTCAATCTGTTTTAAATGTTTCATATTTGAACTTTGTGATATTATGAAATTAAAAGAGATAAAACATATAAACTAATATCCATTTTAAGAAACCATGCGCGCCATATTGTCGGCACAGTGCTTCTGTGCTGCCATTACATGCAATTTGTTCTTTAAATGCAGTCATACAACAATAACTATGCATTTAGAATCACCGTATTAATCAGTTCAAAATAACCATTTGTGTCTGAAAAATAATTATTTGACGTTTGCATACGGCATGTAGGGCCCAAACTCACGGGTATCAATACACACGTAGTTTATAAACCGGTCTTAAAGCGACACATGGCAATCTTGATTTTTTTAAAAACCCACGGCGTCCCGTTAGTTTTCCTCTCAACTTGCATTTGTTAAATCATTAATATTAATTGTTAGAACACTTCAATGCAAATTATTTTTTTACATATTACTAACTTCTTATAATATTGCACAAATAATATATCTAAACAAGAGCTGTCGGAGAACAGCGCAGCTCGACTATTCGATTTTTCAGAGAAAAATAAATTTATAGCTAGTATATAGCATCAGAAAACAAGGCTACAACAATGTGGGGTGGGGTTGGGAGCACAACATAACAAAGTGTAAGAATCGACCAAAACTACACAGAAATATGTAAAAAAATAAAAAAATAAAAAAATTCGAGTTGAGTGGGCTGCGGGGATGGGATGGGAGAGAGGCGGGGGTGGATGGTGGGGGAGTGGGGGTGGTGAGGGCAACATATATGTGTAAGAAGCTATGTAATAATTCACCAAAACAACACAAAAATATGAAGAAAAAAATTAATTAAAAAATCCAGTTTGATTGGGGTAGAGGCGGGTGTGTGGGGTGGGGAGGGCAACATAGATTTGACTAAAACAACAAAGAAATATGTAAAAAAAGCTAAAAAAAATTCAAGCGTGTGTGTGCGTGTGTAGGCCCCCCCTACACACACACACACACACTTGATTTATTTTTAGGTTTTTAGGGGTGGGGTGGGGGGGTGGGGTGGGGGGGGGGGGCAACATATAAGTTAAGAATTGACAAAAGCAACACAGAAATATGTAAAAAAAAAAAATTGTTTCAAGTGGGGGTGGGTGGGGGAGCGGGGGGTGGGGGGGGGGGGGTGGAGAGGCAGGAGTGGGTTGTGGGGAAGGTGCAATATATATGTGTAAGAATTGAATTGACTAAAACAACAAAGAAATATGTAAAAAAAAAAAAGTTTCAAGTGTGGGGAGGGGTGGGGCGGGGGGGGGGGGGGGCGGGGGGCGTGGTACAGGGCAACATATATGTGTAAGAATTGACAAAAGCAACACAGAAATATGTAAAAAAAAAAAAAAGTTTCAAGTGGGGGTGGGGGGGGGGGGGAGCGGGGGGAGAGCGGGAGTGGGTTGGGGGTAAAGTGCAACATATATGTGTAAGAATTGACTAAAACAACAAAGAAATATGTAAAAAAAAAAAAGGTTCAAGTGGGGGCCGGGGGGGGGGGGGGGGGGGTGGTGGGGGGGGGGGGGGGGTTTGGGCATGGTATGGGGCAACATATATGTGTAAGAATTGACAAAAGCAACACAGAAATATGTAAAAAAAAAAAATTTCAAGTGGGGATGGGGTGTGGGGTGCGGGGGGAGGCTGGAGTGGGGGGGGGGGGGGGGCTAAAACAACAAATAAATATGTAAAAAAAATAAATAAAAAAAAAGTTTCAAGTGGGGGGGGGTGGGGGGACGGGTGGGGGGACGGGTAGAGAGGCGGGGTTGGGGGCAGCAACATATATGTGTAAGAATTTACAAAACCAACACAGAAATATGTAAAAAAAAAAAAGTTTCAAATGGGGGTGAGGTGGTGGTGGGGGGGTGGTGGAGCGTTGGTGAGAGGCGGGAGAGAGTAGGGGGTTGGGGAAGGGGGAAGGGGCAACATATATGTGTAAGAATTGACTAAAACAACAAAGAAATATGTAAAAAAAAAAAAAAAGTGTGGAGGGGAGTGGGTGCAGGGGTAAGGGGGTTGAGGAGGGATCCCATGCCCCAATATGGGTGAAGTAATAACATGCATAATGCTATAACAAATCCCAAATCAAAATTTTAGATATATGCATGCTTACATGCAAACCCAAATCTGCCTTTATTTCACATTTTATAGGCCATCACAATTTGGGTTCCATTGGAGCCCAGAATTTGCAGAAGACAAAATTACTTATCCAACCCTTTACAACATACTATAAGGAAACCAATTCCAAAATTTAGTTCAGCTAGCACAAGAAATGTAAGAGATATAGACCTGTAAACACAGCTTACACGCACAATTTGATGTGAAACAGACATATTTTAAGGGCTATCAGCATTTGGGTTCCATGGGAGCCCAGGGGTTACAGGAACCAAAATTACTTATAATAAGCAGCCCTTATGATAATGCTATAAGGAAGATAATGGCCAAATTTGGTTGTGCTAGGGTAAGAATTGTAAGAGATATAGACTTGTAAACACAGCTTACACGCAAAATTTGATGTGAAACAGACATATTTTAAGGGCTATCATAATTTGGGTTCCATGGGAGTCCATGGGTTACAGGAACCAAAATTGCTTATGCAGCCCTTAAGATAATGCTATAAGGAAGCCCATGAACAAATCTGGTTGTGCTAGGATAAGAAATTTAAGAGATATAGACTTGTAAACACAGCTTACACGCAAACCTTGATGTGGGACGCCGACGCCGACGCCGACACCAATGCCGACGCCGACGCCGACGCCGACCCCGGGGTAATTACATAAGCTCCCTTATTCTTCGAATAGTCGAGCTAAAAATTGTTAAAATAGTGAAGAAAATTGGAATCTCAATTTTTTATTTAATTATATGCAAGCAGTTTTAAAGTCAAAATGACGACAAGCAAATTTAAATGTTTAAATAAAACTCAAGATTGCCATGTGTCCCTTTAACCTTTGCTTATTTCTTTGATACATGTTTCACCAAAGTCCATAAGGCATGTTTCATAGAAGTCTTTAAGGTATGTTTCAACATAGTATCTAATGCATAAATCCGAGCCTTCTCTGACCGTACCAGCCATTTTTAACGATTTTGATATTTCTTCTAGCTGTGTACAACACAAGAAATATCAAAATCGTTAAAAAGGGCTGGTACGGTCAGAGAAGGCTCGGATTACTAATGCATGTTTCATCAACGTTTCTACAAAGTATCCAAGACATTTTCTTCGAAGTCATAAAGACATGCTTCACAAAAAAGTCTTAAATACTTGTTTCATCAAAGTATCTAAGGGCATATACTCAACAAAAAAGAAACTTCTGCAACTTTACCCATACATGTAGACACAATGAAAATATAGTTTGTTTGGTCTTATATGTTAATACCTTTATTAAAAGGCCAGCACTGTCATGAAAACAATTTTCTTGAATCAAACTTGTACGCAAAGTTATTCCCCTTGTTTTGGTTTAAACAGCATTTCCGGGTCTTGTGGTTTAAAGTTTGATTTAACAATTTTGTTCTATTGAAATAAACGGAAGATAGCCCCAGCACCAAAAAGACGGAGAAAGTAAGCTGACCTGTTCACTCACTTTTGCGCCATACAGCTTTTAAGAACGAATATTTTCAGATTACCTCCCTTTATAATACAAATATAGTGATTTCGCAATTTGAATTAAACATGTTTTAGCAGCAACACACTAACTCTGGTTTTTGATGATTATTAATATTGATCAGAATTATTGAGAGATAAGTATTTAATGATGAAATTATATCTAGATTGGTGTACAAAATGTAACAAAGTATATTTCATACTATGCTAGTTAAATGCTTTAGGCAGTAGTTATACATTTATTTAAACTAAATTTTACATAATTATATCTCTGTCTCAATACCGACACCATTAAAGAAGGTACATTATGTTTTTTTCTAAAATAATCTCTTTCTTTTTTTTCAATAGTCCAATTAATGTTAGAAAATGTCATACATATATCAATCAAAATTTGGAGTTAATTCTATGTTGTTTAATCTGAAATTTGAACAAACCGTGAAATATTTTGAATGGAATCAGGAATAGCATGTTTAATTTAATCCTTAACCCTCTACATAAATATAATGGACTGTTCTTTCGTTGAATTAAGACCATTCCATTTATGTGATTAAGGGGTGTTTTGGGGAAAATGACTGATCAGAAGATGGACATTGTAAACCCTAAATAATATAGTACTGCCTTTAACTTTCATTTTAAAACACTTTCATTTTAATAAGTGTGACCGTCGCAATGAACTTACAATTTTGCTGTGCGATATTTTCAAATTAATACATTTTTTTCCCTAGTTCAGTTAATTAGTACATGCGTTTGTGCCACGGATCTTTCCAAGGCAGTACTTATATTATCTACGGTGTCCTGTTAGGGCCATCTTACCATCGCATTTTACCATCGACCATCGCATCTTACCATCGACTATCGCATCTTATCATCGACTAACGCATCTTACCATCGCATCTTACTAATCGATCATCGTATATTTCCATCGCATCTTACCATCGACCATCGCATCTTACCAAGAGTAAGATGCGATGGAAAGATGGCCCTAACAGGACACCGTAATTATCTACCATTTTATGTGTGTGGAATCGAGCACTTTGCTTCTATTTGGCCTTGCAATGGTTGTTTGTTTTGAAATGCGTATTTTTGATTGACTGTTTTCTTCGAAGGCTACTTGTAAAATGATCTTTTATACCTACTTTTGGTAGAGCAAATTGGTAATTGAATCTATGAGATATTGTGTTTTCCCATTAAGCAGGTGTACAATTCTTAAATTTTTAGGATTTAAATTGAAATCGCGTATTAATTTTCTATTATTTGTGAAAAACATCCCTATAGTAATTGCTTTGAGATCCACCTTTAACGGTTATGTGTTTGTTCCTTAATAGTCAATAGTGTTCTTTTCCAGGCAATCAAATTCGTGAGGTTAGATTTATTGGTATCGTTTCAATTCTTTCTCTAGCTAAACAATTCGACTACATCAAACGGTTAGGTATTTTAGATGTGTTTACGTTAACTAAAGCTTAAACTATGTATGTTAACAAAGATGGCCATTTACGTCCATGTATAAAGACGAATGAAAGCCATGTTTGAAGACGAATCAAACTGAATACACTAAACCAACTTTCTAAGTACCTACCTAAGAATATGTCAATAATATTCTCATTGTTTTATGTGTTTTGAGCTTGATTAGAGATACGGTTAAACTGCAAAATAACGAGTGTAAATCATCTGCTCTGATTGCATGAACATATTTTAAAACGTTTAAGTCAATGTGTTTTCTTAGAAATAAGTTATAACACTTATACAACTTGGTATATAGGATTTTATTAAGTACTTTGAATTAGTTAGTGAAGCTTTCGATGTTCCTAATTTCAAAATTTGACAGTTAAATTTATTTTGACATCATGTTTTACTAGCATTACCACTACAAATGCGTTTGCAAAAGAAATTTTCGAAATATTCAATGTCAACGCTGAATTACAGTTACTTGAATTTCAAACACTATTCAATTTAAAGGGAGGTAATTTAAGATTATCCACATTTCATTTTTTATAGACGGAGAATCTGCGATAAATGGGTCAATTTTTTATGTTTTTTTCTATTATTTCATACCAATTTTAAGAATGTTATATCTTTAAGCGATCTTTGACTCATGTTATGTGTTTTATCAGCACATTTAATGTTTTCATATAAAGGGAGGGTAACTTTCAAAAGATGTAACAATTTAAACAAAAAATAAATGTTTTACAAACTATGGGTCCAAACAAAATACTTATCACATATCTATTCTAAATAAAAAAAAAAATAGTTAAGATACAAAAGTGAGTAATTAGGAATTTTGTTCAGTGTAGTATTAAGGATCCACTAACAATAACTTATATCATATCGATTATTTCAGTAACGGGCCAATTTTAGTTTCAAAATAATAGTGATAACAAGATTTTTTTAATAGTTTAAAAACTAGTAACTGCTTTATAATAAAAAAAAAAGGCTGCTAGCTGCTTTGCTTGATAACGAATGAAAATGTATTATTTATGGACATTTAAATGACATGCCGATTATTGCGAGTTAGTCAAGATCTGGATTTTATTAAATTTGTGTAATTCTGCCTTATTTGTTAGAGAATATAACCTAGTTGTTATTTACAATGTCTCGTTTTATTGGGATGACAGTGCACCCTAGAACCTGGTTTAAACTACTGACCGTTCCAAGGCGGTAGCCCTATTGTCAACCCGTTTGTATTTTGTTAAGTCAGGTGCACTGCTTCTCATCAACACTGTATGTGTTACTTGATGTAATGGGTGTTTTTAAGTTGTTAAATGTGTTCTTTGAAATCTACATTACTTTTTGACATCAATGTGCAACATTTATGAAAAGTTTCAGAAAATTACTAGTAGTTTCAGAGGTGTAAGGATTCAAAATAAACGTAGATGATCGGAAGACTTGTCATACCATGAGATACTTTGAAAAACTGTAAAGCAAACTATGGACAAGCGTTAATGTATCGATTTCAGTGCAAGGTGTTTCTAGAGTAGTGTACTATTTGAGCTGTTCGTTGTTGTAATAAAATACTGAAAATAGGACCCGTTGGACGTAAAAATCACAAACAAGATAGAAACGTTGCAGACTCTGTTTCATTGAGTCTGTTCATGAGAGGTAACGTACAACACCACTCACGCCTCATATTACCAGCTTAAGTGGTATTCTACCTTATAACCTATGTTACTGTAAATAAGAAGGTCTAGGTTCGTGTCTCGAAAGAGACAAACAATCTTTTTTGTAAAACATAACGCTGCCTGTATAGGAGTTCGGTGTTTTCTATACAAATAAGGACACGACTACAACATGTACTAACAAGAAAGCGATTTGAATAAAGGGTAGCTTTAAGGACATATATCTCAACGCTACTTGTCATTGAAAAAGCATGGGAAGCTTACTAACTTCATCAAAAACGCGTTATTCAGCGGGCTTCATCATCTCACAACCCCATTTTTCATGCAATTGTATGTCTAACAGTAATTTACAGTTAATTATACAAATTATCTCTACCCCCACCCAACAAAACAATAATTTCGAAATAGGTTCTGGACCGATACATGACCCCACCTTTCTGTAGATCTGTTGGTAGCACATTTGTATTTTTTCAAGACATTTTAAGTTATTCTTCAAAGTAGAAAGAAGAATAAAAGTCGAACAGGAAATGCAGCTTTCACAGAACGCAGTAAACCCAAAAACACGCAAAACGAATGGCAATGTTAATAAGGAATAAAGGCATATGACGTCATAAACACAAAAGGCCTCTGGTGGTTTAAACCAGGTTCTAGGATGCACCAACCCTCACACTTACCCTACTGTCATCCCAATAAAACGGGATAGTGTAAATAAAGAAATCCCCGGCATGAACTATTATTTAACCAACCAGCCAACAGTAATAGGCAATATAAGTAAAACACAAAGATGCTCCTGTATATATAAATACAAAAAACAATAGCCTAGAAAGCCACAAAGAAGGTACTCAGTGAACTGGCAGAAACCAGAGCAACAAGAGAATAAACCATTGATGGTACGACAAGACAAGACTGCAGACAAAAATCAAACAGATATGCGTTATCTTTGAAATAAATATGTTTAAACCAAACATAGGCCTCGATATGCAGATATGTAACAATGCATTTTAATATAAAACAAATAATAATAAAAATAAAAAGTTGGGTTGTTGCATCTATTTGGCGCCGTGTACAAAACTAATAGTATTCATCTTTTTTGTTCCTTGTTTCTGTGTGTGTTTGTGGTTGACTGTCGTCCTTGTTTCTGTGTGTGTTTGTGGTTGACTGTCGGCTTTGTTTCTGTGTGTGTTTGTGGTTGACTGTCGTCCTTGTTTCTGTGTGTGTTTGTGGTTGACTGTCGTCCTTGTTTCTGTGTGTGTTTGTGGTTGACTGTCGTCCTTGTTTCTGTGTGTGTTTGTGGTTGACTGTCGTCTTTGTTTCTGTGTGTGTTTGTGGTTGACTGTCGTCCTTGTTTCTGTGTGTGTTTGTGGTTGACTGTCGTCCTTGTTTCTGTGTGTGTTTGTGGTTGACTGTCGTCCTTGTTTCTGTGTGTGTTTGTGGTTGACTGTCGTCTTTGTTTCTGTGTGTGTTTGTGGTTGACTGTCGTCCTTGTTTCTGTGTGTGTTTGTGGTTGACTGTCGTCCTTGTTTCTGTGTGTGTTTGTGGTTGACTGTCGTCCTTGTTTCTGTGTGTGTTTGTGGTTGACTGTCGTCTTTGTTTCTGTGTGTGTTTGTGGTTGACTGTCGTCCTTGAATGCTGCTTTTCCTGTTCGATTTTTATTTCTATATTTATATCGGATTTACGTGGTAAATTGTTTCATAATTATCATGATTTTGTGATTTGCATGTATGTCAAATCATCATGTGAGACGTATTTGAGAAGATTGTTCATCTCCTGTTCATCACCTGTTCATCTCCTGTTGCCAAAGAAAATTATAGGATATGTCTCTTATTGCTCAAATAAAGAGTAAGCATTGTCTAACGGCAACCATTGCGTTGGTATAAATACCTCGAATCTGTTTATCTGACCATTAAAGAACATCACTGTCCCGTTTTTTAGGGATGATAGTAGGGTAAGTGTGAGGTTTGGTGCATCCTAGAACCTGGTGTAAACCCCTAGCGAACTTTTTTGCCACTGACCGTTTCAAGGCGGTAGTCCTATTGTTAACCCTTGTGTGTTTGTGTTGTTATTTTGCCTTTTATTCATTTTTATATATAGTTGTTCTTTGTTTCTGTGTGTGTTTGTGCTTGAGTGCTACTTTTCCTGTTTGACTTTTTGGCGTTTTCAGCCAAAACGGTATTACCGTTTTCAGCCATATGCTATCCCTCATAGACCGGATACATCGTTTTAGCGCACCACGCGGATGTTACCATATTTTTCCAGACAAGACCTATTTTACTGAAACGCAGTATCTCAGTCCGACGATTTGTCTAGAATTTTGCGACGCTTGTAATGTTTGTACTTGAAACAAGCATCGCAGATGATCAAGACTTTTGCTCTGTAGACTAGCTGCTAAATAACACCGGGAACGCGCACCTGTTTTGGATGGTTTAATTGGCGGGACCCGGTACGATTTTTGATATGTTTTCGCCATTCAGTAAGCAGTACTTTGATTATATCTATATTTCATGTGAAACATACAAAATGGACCTTTGGAAACGGCCGAGCACGACACATACGAAAGACCGACACCAACATTCTAAAGCGGCTGGACCGGCAGATAATACGGAGAATGACATACCAATTTGTATTGTGGTGAAGAAGACACTAACGTCGAGCTAACAGCGTACTAATGAAGTGACGTTTGGCGATCGATTGCTGTTACAAAGCTTCATTTTGTAACATTATTAAAATCTATACATTGTCTAATTCTATTTCTCATCAGATTTAACAAAATCACGATCTTATCAATCTTAACTAACTTCATGAAAGCATCACATGATATATAATTGATTGATAATGCCTTTACATGTCTCCTCTATAAAGAGCTGTATCCATCCTCACTGATTTGTTTTGCAATTTTTACGGAAAAATAGGACGTGGTTGTCTGACGGATTGGGATTATGTTCTCCCTTTAGAAAACTGTTGAATGTATGATTCTCATAACAAAAAAACTATGTGATTATTCACATCAATACACATTAATATCGTTCGTTGAATAGGAAATAAATAAATAAATACTAAATAGCATACAGTTAATGTAAGAAAATGATCTGTTTAAATCATTTATCATAATATAATGTCCAGTTTTTGATACATGGTCTTAACTATATCCACCTCCGTAGCTATGTCTGGACTTAATTTAGCTTTTCGTGTAATAATTCAATATGAGAGTCACTGTGTCCCTCAGGGTATACACCATCTGCTTACAATGCATGATATTTTAACATATTCCATACTCTTTTAGAAGTAGATATAAAAGTGGAACAGGAAATATAGTATTCAAGGCCACAGTCAACTTAAAGCACGCATAGAAACAAACAACAACTACAAGGATAAATAAAAGCCAAGATATGACATCACACACATAAAAGGGTTGACAGTATAGTTACCGCCTTTTAAGTGAGGATAATTAGCAATTCAAAATTAAAATCATCTCTTTTGTCAATAATTTTACTTATTATTTCTCCTTTTTCAATAGAGAGATAAAAATCAAGAAAAAAGCGACAGTATCAGAACTATTAGCTCTGTTAAGTTGAAATTATTTGGGATGAATAGTATTAACCAGAGTAAAAAATACATTTTGTAAATTGTCATACAAAAAAGTACGGATTTTTTTTTCTTTTCATATATAAGAGACCATATAAAATATTTACATTGCATGAATAGTAATTTCCGTTACATTTGTTTTAGCTATAAGAAACCTCATACAATATTTACATTGCATGAACAGTAATTTCCGTTACATTTGTTTGAGTTATAAGAAACCACATGAAATAATTACATTGCATGAATAGTTATTTCCGTATTAAGTTAATAACATGCATTGTTTGAAACTATTAAACACATGAAACCATACGTTTCATCTCGTTTCTGTGTGGGGAGGGAGTTATTATAGGAAGAGGTTGACGGTCAGAGGATGCGGATACATTACTCTACACCACCACCACCCACACACCCACCCCAACACCTTCCAAAAACAGCAAAATACATTTAGATATTAATGAAAGAAATTCTGTTTCAATGTATAATGCTGTATTTGTTCTTAAGACACCCGTTCAATACATAATGTAACTCCAACATATTATTATGTGATAAATGAAACTGACTTTGTTATTGCATGTTATTGTTTCTATATACTTATACATAAATCAATTTACGATCAACTTTGATGTAAACCGGCCTTTCTGATAATAGAAAATGATCAAAGATCAACTCGCAAATAGAATACGTTTTTATTATTACCAGTAGACGTTTCCATCATTACGAATATAACGATATCTAAACGATGGCAAACAGTGGTTGTTTATTGGCCATAAACACTAGGGATTGCCGTTAAAACCAACAGTTAGCATGTTATTAGATATATTACTTAACAGATAAGGATATCCGCGGTTTGTTTGGAAATCTAATCTTAAATATGAGGGAAAATAAAAGTCAAGCGTGCATCAACAATGATAGGGCATAGCCGTTGATTGGCGTCATTGAACGAATACACACGCAACTCGTTGACTTTGACGATGTCAGCGCACAACATGTTAATGATGGTAAAGGTATCAATCAAGTGTATGCGGTTCAGAGGGAGAAATTCTAACCCACAATATGACTGATTAAGTCGGAATTTCGGCCGAGCTGCGGTTGTAAACAAGACAGTTATTCCCCGTTTATGAATCCTCACCGAATACCAATGAAACATTATTGAAATGAACAAATTAAAACAACCAGAACATGTTGATGGCAAGCATCGATTCGCCGCGAACTAAAAACATGCACAGAAACAAACACTAATTACAAAGATTAATAAAAGACGAGATATGACACCACAAACATAAAACGGTTGACAATAGGGCTATCGTCTTGTAACGTACAGCGGCAAAAAAAGGCGGCTAGGGGTTTAGGAAGCCACAACGCAATTACTGAACGACTTGGCAGAAGCCAGAGCAGCAAGAGAACAAACGAAATTCATTCTTTTATATGTTTTGTTTTTTCTTTTGAAGCATAAGCTTAGGGACATCTGTCAATTCATATTGAGCGTCGGCTCTTGTAATACCCTTTGTTTTATTCATTGGGGGAAATCAGGCACCACTTACAGCATAACAGATGTTTTGTTTATTTTATGATACTAACTCAATTAAATTTACAACAATTGTTCTCCATTGATACCATCAAATGAAACATAATATACAACTATGTATGCATAAGCAATATTATAACATTTTGAAGATAGTGATTCTCTTATAACAATAGTTTTTATATACTGAAACGAAAAATAAACGCAACTCGGGAATTTCCGCTATATATTGTATGTACAATATGCTGCTGTTAATCGAATGGTACATGGCTATGTAAGATATTTCCTTTCGGGAAAAAAGACTAAAACAACACGTAACACAGCAAATAGTATTCCTTCAAAGCTTCATTATTGACACAGTATGCGTTTGGCTCAATCATGTGAGCAAACGTAGGATGCAAACGTTTGGAAACTCTGTACATTAAATACAGTACTGAAATGGCTAACTTTTTCAATGTGAAACTTCAATTAAGAATTTCTTGTTACAAAGTTTACTGTGATTAAAACGTCTACAACATCACAGTTGTGTCCTTTCTCTAACTAACTGCAACTTTATTTTATTTACAAAACTTCTTGGGATTTCTATGGAGTATTATGTGGAATACAATATATACAATATATAGCGGACATTCCCGAGATGCGTTTCTTTTTCGCTTCAGTTGTGCAATTCGAGCAATTCACTTTAGCTTGATATATTAACGCTATTGAAAATGTACATGGTTTCAACGGTAAATTGAAATCACATTGATGCTGACTAACATCTGATCAACACAGTATATTTATTTCAAACCACACAATAGAGTTGGGAAGGACACACGGTAATCCGAGAACCAGACATTCTCTTACTAACGGATACCTTAACGTGCTCGAAAAGACTCATATACACGGGACAACCCGATCTGCATCCCCATACGACGGACAAGACTAAGTGGAAAATGTTGTGCCAAAGAACACACCGACGAAACTCCGAGGCGCCAGTGAGATCCACTGTGCAACGAAAGACTACCAGTATTGGTCAGTGTAACAAATGACATAAGTGTAATGATCGACTTCCGGTAAGTGTAATGATCGACTTCCGGTAGGTGTAATGATTGACTTCCGGTACGTGTAATGATCGACTTTCGGTAAGTGTATGGATTTATTGCTGCCAATATTTCCTTATATAAGACATTAATCTGTTCGGTTTGACGGCAATAACCACGATAAGGTTTGAAAGTGAATCTCTACACAGCCTATATCGTTAATTCCCCACGATCACAGATTCCAGCCTCATACTAGAAGTTTTACATTTGTTGTTCGACTATTATATCATCTTAACTCGGTTTCGCCACGATACCTTGCTGGTTGAGAAAGGATATCCTTCGTAAAGTGATTCAGTGTGTGATGCAGGTTATACTTGCAGAGACTATTTACAAATGTCGGGTATGAAGCCTCTCTGTATAGAGTTATTTCCCTTATAGCCCTTGTAATGTACTAATTAACAAAATTAACGTGGTGATTAAAAAGCAAAGATTAAAACCCTACACTCAAATAATCCTTTTTAACAGGCAACATTATATTTTGGATTGACTGTTAAAGGGTCACACGGCAATCTTGATTTTCTAAAAACTGCATTTGTTCAATGATTAATATTAATTGTTAGGATAGTTCAAAGCAAATTATGTTTACATATTACTAACTTTTTATAATATTGCACCAATAATATGCTTAAACATTTGGCAAGAAGGTGTAGAAAATTGAAATCTCATTTTTTTTTCCATTATATGTAAGTAGTTTTAAAGTCAAAATGACGCAGAATAACTAAATCGAGGAGCACATTTTAATGTTTGATTACAACTCAAGATTGCCATGTGTCCCTTTAAAACATGCAAATAATAAAATACCTGTTACAAATTATAATAAAATTGGGATGGTATTGATGTTTAAGCCTTGTATTATTATATATACCTCTCTCTAGGGAGTTAGGACGATTTATGAGGGGCACAAACGTAATCATTTTTAGAAACCATGCTGCAAATCCCGACAAAACGGATTATTTGCAAAAACATTGTTAATGACACTTTAATTATAAATATTTTTACAAGCAAAAGCGTGCACTAGGCTTTAAATTATCCGTTTGTCATGCGGACAAAACGAAAGGCAGATATCCGAATAGTCCTAGGGAATGCGACACATGTGTTTAATTGTAAATATCCATTATCTTTGTTTTGCCATCTTGATATGAAAGCACTCAGTATTATGTTAACGGTCAATACTGTTTCACACTAACCTATCTGCTTAAAGCTGCACAGTCTCTATTTTAACTGGTAATAACTCATGAATATGAATGAGTCACGTGTGAAATAGTTTCAAATCGACGAACACTCCAAAAGTCGGTAGATACGGCGAAATCGGTGCGTAAAATACCCCATTTTTACTTAGCCTTCCTACAGGTAACAGCGATAAATATACGGCTTCAGAATAAAGTACTTGCCCGGAAGGTGATTTGAATCACAGATGTTGCGCTTTTAAGTTTGATGGATGTACGTTTAACCACTTAACCACGGCTATTTATTGGTATGTTGTAGCATTTTAACACTAAATAGGCATACGTAATAACTAGCTCACACACAAACTCATCAAGCGCTAAATAACAAGTTTTGAGGCGGAAATTTGTTTCATATTGATAACATATAGTATTACACCAGTCAGTGTTAATTCACACGACCGAAAAGATGGACTATTTATTGATTCATCTAGAGTTGCATTCAAATAGGTTAAGTTAATTTGTCTTTTAATATATTGTGTTTAGTATACCGTTTTCTCAAGAAGCCTTATAGCTCAGTGGATAGACTACCTGCCTTGAAATCAGAAGGTCGTGTGTTCGAGTTCCAAAAGAGGCATTTTTTTTCTTCTTCTCTAAATCATAATTTAACCAGTGTACAGGTCAATGATGTGCACTGGTCAATGTCCATACAATAAATGATGTCCTGCGTTATATTTGCTCGTTTAAATACCCAATTTCGACACGAGCTGGTGAACATGAAGCTACAAATAAAGACACGCCAACAAAGAAGAATATACTGATATAGAGACTGTGTAGCTTTAAAGGAATCTGGTCTCACAAAACTAGAAATTGTTATTGTCCGTGGGACAAAAACGTATGGCTCCCCCACTCGCCCGAAGAGACATAATTGACGACTCTAGGTCCAACCGTTCTCTATTGATCTGAGATCGTTTTGATATTCAATATCCGTGTGACTGTATCTACTACCTGTATCAGTAAGGCCACATAAAAATATATGTGTGGTTCAAGTAACCCGAAGGAACCTATTGTAAGGGGCCAACTCTAAAACTGTTTAGGCAAAAAAAAAAAAAAATATTGAAAAAAAAAAGAAAAGAAAATTAAAAAAAAAATCAAAAAAATCGAACTCAAAATATAGTAATTTAACATTATTAAATTCATTATCAGAATTGAATTCATTACTGAGAAAAAAAAGCCTACCTACCTACCCTATTTTTTTTGCCAGTGTTGCCTGAACCACACATATTATTTTGTTTGGCCTAATATCTACTGGTCATGACCAACCATCCTTCCAAGTTTGAGGACCCTAGGACAAACCATTCTCTAGTTATTGATCGGACATTGTCTAGTTATTGATCGGGGATCGTTTTAATAGTCAAGGTCACCGCGACCTTGACCTTTGACCTAGTGACCCCAAAATCTATAGGGGTCATCTACTGGTCATGACCAACCATCCTTCTAAGTTTGAGGACCCTAGGTCCAACCATTCTCTAGTTATTGATCGGACATCTTTTTGATAGTCAATGTCACCGCGACCTTGACCTTTGACCTAGTGACCCAAAAATCGATAGGGGTCATCTACTGGTCATGACCAACCATCCTTCCAAGTTTGAGGACCCTAGGTCCAACCATTCTCTAGTTATTGATCGGACATCGTTTTAATAGTCAAGGTCACCGCGACCTTGACCTTTGACCTAGTGACCCCAAAATCGATAGGGGTCATCTACTGGTCATGACCAACCATCCTTCCAAGTTTGAGGACCCTAGGTCCAACCATTCTCTAGTTATTGATCGGACATCTTTTTGATAGTCAATGTCACCGCGACCTTGACCTTTGACCTAATGACCCCAAAATCAATAGGGTCATCTACTTGTCATGACCAACCATCCTTCCAAGTTTGAGGACCCTAGGTCCAACCATTCTCTAGTTATTGATCGGACATTGTTTGTGACACATACATACATACAGACAGACAGAAAGCACAAAATCAATATGGCTCCCCTACCACACTTTGTGTGGGGGAGCCATGAAAATCGACGTCCATCTACTATCAATAAAAACAGGTTCGTTTACTGTCATAACGTGGTCCGAGTTTTAATTTTCATACCCATCAAACCCCTTCTCCAAGAAGCGAAAACGGGGTTGGCTTGGGTGAAAAACCTTCAGTTCGGCTTAAAAGGTTGACATATTGTAAAATTAAAACATTTAATAGGGAATTTTAAACAGGTTATCACATTTTTTTCAGTAACAATTGTTTTTAAACTTGTTTTATTGTCAAAATATCTTTTATACAATCCTGCTTATATAACCTTTCCCATCGCTTAATGGAATTAAGGCAGGATCACGTAATGGTGGTTGGGCTTAATATCGAAACAATGAAAGTGTTTAGCATGTTTAGAGAGTACAGACACGTTAATGTTCTTACAACTGTGTTTTATTAAATACAACACAAACCATACACAGTATATTGCCTTATCGATACATTCCAAATACTCAGCCTTAAACAAGAATATTTATCTTTCTATTGCTGCATTTCAATTCTCGATGAATTGGGCGATGTTGATAGCCACGATAGCAGGTTTTATCCAATAGTATCATTTGTCTACACTTTTATCTGTTGGCCAACAAGTTAGTTGAAACATATTTATTTTACATCGATGGCGAAACAAGTTCTTGCAACTTATATTAATCACCCTCGAAGGCTTCCTGGGTAGAACCAGTACTAAGCAATGTAGATTAATTTTCTTGAGCAAGGATAAATAGCATAACCAGTACGAGGATCGAACCCACGATCTCTCGATCTGGAGTCCGAAGCTTTACGCTGGACAACGCTTTCCACTTAAATCGGCCAACGAGTTTAATTAAAGGGGAAGATGCACTATTTTCAAACAGGATTTATTTAAAAGGGCACTAAAAACTCGAAAAAGGTTGAAAGAAATATCAAAATGCCATGAAAAATAAAGAAAATATGACCGATTGCAAATTTGCAAAGAACATAAATGGAAGCGGCCATCTTGGAACGATGACGTCATAGCGCCTTTTTACTATAAATGGCACATAGACAAACCACATTTTAAACCAAAAAAATAATCACTGCAAATTTATTAAACACTAAATATGCAGATGTCAAATATGTAAATGTTATGCTTATTTTGCATTTACAGTGATTTTCTTTGCTTTAAAAGACATTTGGTCACTATTCAATATATGGTAAAAAAGGCGCGATGACGTCATCGTTGAAATTTGGCACTCTCCATTTGTGTTTGTTTGCAAATTTTCAATAGGTCATAACTCCTTTATTTTTCATGGCATTTTGATATTTCTTTCAGCTTTTTTCAAGTTTTTAGAGCCCTTAATAATAAACCTTGTTTAAAAATAGCGCATCAACCCATTTAACGTTATAGTAGTTTATAGTAAGTTAGAGAAGTCCTTCGGGGCTTAACACACTTAACATTACTCTAACGTTTTACATACTCGGTTAAAATATTCAAAATCGAATTCAATCCTTAAGTAAGTAATTAATCAATAAGTAATCATGGAATGTAAGATCGTCCATGCGACACGGATGACCCCACTGAAAGCAATCAGCGAAAAATCTAAAATTTGACAAAAAAGGGCCGTAACTTAGGTAATACACGGTTTGGTGTTTGGTGCATATCTTGACATCGATAAACACGTTTTAAAGTTTCCAAACAATCGGTTGAACTGTGGGAGGAGATAGTCGCACAATATATTTTTACGTACAATACGACACAAAAGGGCAGTAACTCCGGTAAATAAATACAAGGTCGATTTTGACGCCGAATCAATATGCACATCTCGATATCCTAAGTAATCATCCTGTAAAGTTTTGAAATAATCGGTTAACAAATTATTGGTGGAGACCCAGAAACCTTTTTGAACGGATGGACGGACGGACGGACGGATATTCCGACGGATGGTAACTTAAGTTGTTTTCCTTTGTTTAAGATCAAAGTAATGACCAGTTAAAGATCAACAGGCTTAATGGTTACGAAAATGAATGGTATTGAATTCCTGTGGATTAAGCCACACCTCCTACCACCTAAGATAGTGAACATGTGCGCAGACAGTCACTCGAACAGACAGACGGACATGACTAACGTTATATGCCCCCTTATTATACGGTGGTGGGGCATAAAAAAAAAGAACCCATAAATGACCTTGGCTGTGACAAAGATTGTGTTGATGTTGGTGTGGTAGTTTTGACTGTTTTCATTGACAATCCATATGTAAAAAAAAGTTGATGAAGAGATATCAAGAAATTATAATTGTTAAGTTTGTACGTTCGATTTTTGATTCATGTTTTATTTATGTACCTTGAGGAGAATATAACCCGGCGGGATATCTTTATTTACACTGTCCAATGTTACTGGGTTGACAACAGGGTAAGAGTTAGGTTTGATGAACACACCAGCGGCCCTTTTTGCCACTGACCGTTCTAATGCGGTTGCCCTATTGTCAACCCTTTTATGTTTGTGATGTCATGTCTTGCCTTTTATTCATTTTTTTAATTATGTGTTTATATGCGTGTTTTTGGTAGACTGTGGCACTTAAATGCTACATTTTCTGATCGAGATTTTTTATCTACTTTGACTGTGGTCTGGATTGTAACATATTGGTATGGCTATTTAATTTGTCAGTGAATATACAGTAGCAAATAATCAACGTTTAGTTTAAACCTATGTATTTTTCATCGATTGTAACGAAAGCTCTATGAACTTATTTTAACCACTCTTGATGTCTTCCTGGGTAGAACCAGACTAAGCAAATGCAGATAAAGTGTCTTGCTCAGGGACACAACAAATATGGCAATGGCGGGAATCGAACCCACGACATTTCGATCATGGGATTAACGCTCTACCACTAGACCACAGCTCTCTACTAAATCAAATCAACGTTTGGTAAAGAAATATAAAGTAAAATTTAAACGTTATAGCAAATAGTTTGTGTCTTCTTTGCGTTTTATGAGAGCCCTACATAACGTATGCATGGACTGAAAAGTTGGAATTGAAAAACTGAATCTCAGTTATAAAATATATAAGATGAGGAACCGAACTTTAAAAGGATTTAGCTTAGACAAAACTTTTAAAACTCAGCTGGTCAGCTGATAAAATGGGCAAATGAAAAAATCAAATCGAAACAAAACAAAACAAAAAAAAAAAAAAAAAAAACACACACAAAAAAACAACAACAACAAAAAAAATAAAGTTGTATAGAATGTGTGGTACGCTTAAGGATAGATAATAGTGGACAGTCTCATTGTGATACGAAAGATATGTCACGAAAACACGTAATTCGGTTAAAAAACGAGTCTTTTAACCGAATTACGTGTTCGAGTGACATATTTTTTGTATCAAACCAAGCCTGTTGATTATTCTATTTATTATATACCTATGAGTGCTTTTTTAAGGTTATTTAATTGAAAATACTCTCTATCTTTGTATGACTATCATTAACAGCATTACCAGTCTGTGCATGACTATCATTAACCACATTACCAGTCTGTGTATGACTATCATTAACAGCATTACCAGTCTGTGTGTGACTATCATTAACGGCATTACCAGTCTGTGTATGACTACCACTAACAGCATTACCAGTCTGTGTGTGACTATCATTAACAGCATTACCAGTCTGTGTATGACTATCACTAACAGCATTACCAGTCTGTGTATGACTGTCACTAACAGCATTACCAGTCTGCGTATGACTATCATTAACAGCATTACCAGTCTGTGTATGACTACCACTAACAGCATTACCAGTCTGTGTATGACTGTCATTAACAGCATTACCAGTCTGTGTATGACTATCATTAACAGCATTCCCAGTCTGTGCATGACTATTATTAACAGCATTACCAGTCTGTGTATGACTGTCATTAATGAATAGCCTATTACGAACACGCCTTTCAGCAGTTAAAGTTCTCCGGCCATGTTTTGTTTCATGAACATGTTTATGTTTATTTAAATCGAAATCAATACACAACAATAGATATTTACAATTCACAGATTGCAATATCTGTGAAAAGCGGGAATAAGATTTTATTTGATGACGTAGGAAATTTTGAATAGGTAAATAAATCCACAGGTAAATGTATTTATCAATTATCTGGCAAAAGTTGTGCAGCTATACAATTCAGATTTACCTCATTTCCCTGTGGTCACGCAGTGGATAAAAAGTAGTATCTACGTCATGCAAATAATACTTATTTTTACAGACAACTTAGTAGCGAATTTAAATATATGTTTTTCTCCGGGACTATCAAGAAATGTTCATATGATGTTTAAGAGTTAAATTTGTTTATTGGTAATACTGCAAAAAGGGTGGCCATTCATCTTTAAAGTATTATTGTTCTGCTTAAATCTTTAAAAAACTATTACAAACAACATCAGTCAAAACAATACTTTCAAATATTTATCTGACTTTGTGTTTATTATTAATGGGTAGCATTGATTAGGGACAGCTATAAACATAATAAACAACACTTTAGGGCATCTGTTAGTTTGGAGAAATGTATAGTATTTCTGTTTTGAGTTAGAGTTGTGTTATGTTTACCAGTTCGAGCAATATATTGAAAATGAACTGTGAACATGTAATTTGTAGTTTTTAATTTACTAATGGTTTACCCATCACCCACCCAGTCAATTTCTATAAGAATTCATCGATAAGCACTGATTTATTCTCCCTGCTTAACATTAACTGTTTTCTCCCTAGAGGAAATGCATGCTTTATACTTTTTTTATCTGTTATCCCTGCTAGCGGTTGTTCTCTGCGTATTCCTTTATTAATATACCGTACAATGGTTGTTGTAGCATGGTCGGTGACATTTCCTTTGATGAATGCAGATCATTTAATCAGATAATTTTAATTTAGGGTAACTAAAGGCTTTACCGTACTACAACTACCAGGTCAAAGTAAGCAAATTTCAATCACAAATATTTCTATAAGTTTAAAGTACAACCATGTATAACAAGTGCTATGTATAGATATGATAAATACTAATAAATGGCTGCTATGTATAGATATGATAAATACTAATAAATGGCTGCTATGTATAGATATGATAAAAACTAATAAATGGCTGCTATGTATAGATATGATAAATACTAATAAATGGCTGCTATGTATAGATATGATAAATACTAATAAATGGCAACTTCATACGGTGGTTTATTTTTTGAAGGTAATGAGAATATTTTTGAACGAAATTTTAGTACTTAACTCAAGTTCAAGAATATTTTGAAGAATGGTTGGTGAATTCAAGGCCAGATATTGGAATTAAGAGTACGGTCACTATGACGTCACAGTGTTAATAAATAATAGATAGAGTCTGGTCTCATCGAGTTGGCTTATTTGGTTGGCGTTTAAATAGCCAACGAGCTGAGACAGACTCTATATTTTTTGTAGCATGGTGTACTTAGCAGAAGCCAGAGCAACAAGAGAATAAACCATTAAGGGCACGACAAGACAAGATCGCAGACAACCATCAAACGTCACCGTCCTTTTGGGCTTTAGGTAGACGTCATCATAGGATTCACATCATGTCCGATCATCGCACAATTAAAGAGGAAAGCATAGCGGCAAACTGTAAATGGGTCCGCCTACCGTTGTTCACATAGTGCTTTGTCTTAAATCGTGTCTTTCCGTACCCTTAACGGTACCAAGTCACTGAGTACTTGCTTTGTGGCTTTTTAGGCTTTTGTTGTTTTTATATTCATATATACATGATCATTTATGTGTTGTACTTATATTGTCTATTAATGCTGCCTTGTTTGTTAGAGAATAAGACCTGGTGGGGATATCTTTATTTACACCGCCCAGGTTTATTCGGATGACAGTAGGGTAAGAGTGAGGTTTGTTGCAGGCTAGAACCTGGTGGCCTATTGTCAACTCTTTTGTTTTTGTGATCTTTGTGGTTATAGTTTGTGTCTGTGCGTGTTTTTGGTTGGCTGTGGTACTTGAGAGCCATATTTCCTGTCCGACTTTTATATCTACTTTTAATGGAAGTATACAATATAGAACATACCGTATATTCTCCCGTATTCGTAATGTAACGTCCAAGTGAATGACCGGGTTCTGCCTTATTAGAATACGGAAAAAGGAAATGCTGTTTTTTATTTCCTTGTTCCTTATTCAATAAACAGAAAAATCATGGAAATATGTGAGTTAAGTTTATATTATATGGAAAATAAAATCCGATTTATTATACATAGTGTTAGTATATAGAAACCTCAGCAATCAAATGCAATGCCAGAGTCAGACACATATGGTCAAACAAGCAAATATAACGAGGTATAAAATCACAACGAGCATAATGATCCAGGCTATTATTGTTAGAGAACGGAACTACAGAAGTGTTCACTCTGGATAATCTTTCAGCGAGAATAAATGAACCGACAATGCGGTCATATGCGTCAGTGCGTTTATGCTCCATTATTACTATAAGGGGCATGATCCAGTTAATAGTCTGCATTTTATTTAAAGCTGTACAGTCCCTATTTTAACTAGTAATTACTCATGAATATGAATGAGTCACGTGTGAAGTAGTTTCAAATCGACGAACACCCCAAAAGTCGGTATATAAGGAGAAATCGATACGTACAATTTCACATTGTTATTTAGCCTCCGTACAGGTAACATCGATAAATATACGGCTCCAGAATATATGTGATAAAAAAATAGTTGCCCAGAACGGGATTTGAACCACAGTCTTGCACTTGTAAGATTTGAAAGATGTACGCTCAACCTCTGGAACACTGCTATTTATTGGTATTTTGTAGCATTTTTAACACTAAATAGGCAATACGTAATAACAAGAGCGCGCACACAAACTCATCAAGCGCTAAATAACAAGTCGATATATGGTTGATTTGAGACGAAGTATTAGTTTCATATTGAAAAGATACAGTATTACACCAGGCAATGTTAATTTACACGTGCGACAATATGGACTGCATATTTATTGATCCATCTTTAGTTGCGTTCAAAAATATTAAGTTATTTTGCCTCATAATATATGTTAGTTAGTATACTGTTTTCTCAAGTAGCGTTGTAGTTCAGTGGATAGAGCACAGGACTTCAAATCAGAAGGTCGTGTGTTCAAGCCCCGAAAGAAGCTAACTTTTTTTTTTCGGTAAAAATTACTGTTACCTGTGTATAGGTACGATGTGCACTGGTCGATGTATATACAGTAAATGATTTCATGCGCTCTATTTGCTCGCTTAAATACCCGATTTCGACATGAGCTGGTGAACATGAAGTTACAAATAAAGACACGCCTACAAAGAAGAAATCGATTAATATAGGGCGTCTGTAGCTTTAAGGAATGAAACGCGCTCTTTTGGTTTTCATTGGGGTATGAAAAATATTTGGGTGGTTTAAAGTGTGTGGAGTCCGAGTCCGTACTTTAAACCATCAAAATGTTTTTCATACCCCAATGAAAACCAAAAGAGCGCATTTCATTCATTATATTTATATAAATATTTACCTTTAAAATGGCGTTGATTTCTTCTCTATATACGCCAGATTTACTATTTATTTCGAAAAAATAGTTTATTATACGGGGATTTTTATGGAGTAAAATGTAACAGCCGTTACGATCGGCAACATTTTAGACACACCCCTTATATTCTATTAAGTTAAGCTCCGCCCATCATCCAATGAATACCGTTAAAGGGCATATCATGTGGTATTCCGAAGGTAATGGTATTCATTGGAAAATTAAATGCAGCGTGTCAAATAAGATTCATCGTAGCGAATGCAATAGCGATGTAAATATAACGTGCAAAACGTAAAACAGTATCATTATTATTGTCATTAAGGTTGAATATTGCATTTCCGATTCATAATATTCTCGTTAAGGCAAAGATTTTAGTATTGCACAACGTCATTTGATTTGTACTTGTCTGACTTTAAATGTCAGACGAAGTTTACTTAAATATAGATATAAAAATCGAACAGGAAAAGTAGCATTCAAGGACGACAGTCAACCACAAACACACACTGAAACAACGAACACAAATTAATAAAAGGCAAAATAAGACATCACAAACACACAAGGGTTGAGATTGAACTGAAACTGTAATTCTTATATCAAGGTTATACCATTGTAAAATCGGTATTGGCTGTGAAGATAAACAAAAGACACAAAACGCGTGATAAGTATAAAATAACATACATGACAAGATACGAATAAAGAAAGAAAATTTAAATACAGAAAGAGACACAAGATCCACACAGGCAGGCACATTATACAGGTTGGTAGATGGAATATTGGGGAAATAATGCAAGGTACTAGAAAAGTTCGCAGTAAAAAGGCGTAATACTAAGCTTTTTTTCCTTCTATTAAAAATTGCTGATTGGTCAGATCGTCTGTCTACTCTTACCAAAGTGGGAACCAATAAACGCCATAGCTCTGTCCAGGGAACCAATAAACGCCATAGCTCTGTCCAGGGAACCAATAAACGCCATAGCTCTGTCCAGGGAACCAATAAACGCCATAGCTCTGTCGATTCATACTTCAACGACAAACCGCGGCGGATTTGTAACCGGAGGCCCCGGGTTCAATCCACCGTGGTGCCACTGAGTTTTGTCGGTGTGTTCTTGGGAAAGACACTTTCCCTTAGCCTCGGATGGGGACGTAAACCGGACGGTCCCCTGTATCGGTCTATCCTCCGAGCACATTAAAGAACCATAGGAATCTATTCGATAATAAGAGTAGGGCAGGTTCCCGGATTCCGATGTATCCTTCCCCTCTCTCTGGGGCGGCTCTAAATAACCTATACTGTGTTGATGAGCCGTTCAACAACATTCAATTCAGTTCAATTCAACGACAAATCCTCTGTTATATTCTTCCAACCATTATTTAGCGAATACACTAAATTACTATCGTCTTGCTTACCTATGCTTTTCTCGATGTTTCCCTCCCTCTCTCCTGCAACAAAAGTCCTTTTGATTATCGAGTTACTCTACAATCGCCATCATGGGTTTCAAACCAGTGACATCTGCCGTATTTAGAGACGATCACGTTTACAGGGGAATCTGTCATATGCGGGATTCGAGCTTACCACCGACATTGTAGTACAAGGTAGCATATACCACCAAAGCACGAGTTGTGCTACCGTGATTTCCGACTCAAGAGCTGACACTAAGAATCCAGTTAACATGAACTCGTGCAACACATGTATTTTATCCGAAGATGTTCCAATTCTGAGATATTTGTAACGTTTAATATCATTTTCACTGGGTGTGAAAAATACGGAAGAACCGCAATTTTCACAACCTCTGGTGAAGAATGCGTACGTATTCTTCATACATTTGTGAAAATTGCGTATGTAATTCACATCCCATTTTACGTTGGTGGTGTCGTAAAATTTGGTTGTATTTATTTTTGTAATTGGTATTTGTTTTAATTAATTAAGACTCCACACGGTTATCTCTTTTGTAAGCGTTATTTATTTAAATCGTATTAAAACAAGATCAGATTTTTCTTAGGATCTGACGTTATTGCATTGGAGATCAAGTTGAATCGACCTTTTATCTAATTCATAGACAAATCAAGTTTAGCCAATGAAATTGGCGTACAAATGATTGAAAATGGCGATTTACAAATAAAATATATTAATTTAGAGACAATGAAACATAACCAATGGCACATATGTGATGCTGTTTGATCGGGGAAGAAACACTGTTGCAGTATTACCAACGGTATTTGGGACTTCGTACGCCATGGTTATTCTAATGAAATATATATCGCCTGCAGAGAGAGAGCCGTGCCAGCACGGAAATGTGATTGTTGATGTGGCTGCGTTGATGTCCGATAAGGCTGAGCGACAACTTACAGTGGCTGGACTTTAAATAAATCCTGAAAGGTGGATCCATTGGAAACAACAAACAGAACCAACAGAGAAAATTAGCAGACTCGGTTATATTGTTCATTAGAGATAATATAAGGCGCATCACCTCTGACACACCCTAGCACCGGCTGAAGCGATATAATTATGATGGTAAGGCCCCAAGAGAATGCGCTTGGTGATACCAAAGGACTAGTAAATAACAACTACTGATTTATAGTCTGGGTGACGTTTTACAACCGTCAAACAGAACTAAATAAAGGCTAGTTTGAAGTTTAATAAATACTGAAACGGGGATCCCTTGGGTGAAACGAATACATTCCAGAAAGAAAAGTAGCAGACATCTCACGCCTCATTTACTGCTGTTTTACCATTTTAAAATAACCTCATTGCATGTTGTTTTTTTAAAATTAACTGGGGATACAAAGATCATTTAAACCATATAAATTACGTGGTTCGAGTATTAACTTTCATACCCCATCCAATCGCTTCTCCAAGAAGAGAAATCGGGGTTGGCTGAGGTATGAAATAAAACCTAAATTTCAGCTTAAATAGGTTTCATATTGCAAAATTAAAACAATAAATAGATAATTTTAAACAGGTTATCGCATTCTTTCAGTAAAACAAATTCTTTAAACATGTTTTATTGTCGAAATATCTGTTATAAAATCCTGCTCATATAAGCTTTCCCATCACTTAACGGAATTAAGGCGGGACTACATAATGCGCCAGGCATATGTCTGTAAATCAGGCGCTGTGGTAAACATAATGCCTTTAAAATTGGTTGTCATGGACCTACACATTAATTAATTTCCCTATATATTGAAATAAATACGGAAAAAGTGATCCCTTGGAAGCAACAAACACAAACAAGAGAGAAAGGTAGCAGATTCGGTTTTATTTAGTCTGTTCATGAGAGGTAATTATAAGATGCAACACCTCTCACGCCTCCTAGCATCGGCTTAAGCGATATTCTTCTTTAAAGCAACATAGATTGGACTTGATGATCCCGAAGGACCAGTAAATAATAACACTACTGAAAGGCAACACTGTTTCGAAAATGGTTTTCGTGTAGAGAATCACGGAAATTATTTCCAAAAGCAACTTCTTTGGCATTGAATGTTACAGGCTATAACAGTGTTCATAACATGTAATGCATTTCTTCATATTAAGGGCAATCCTCTCACTATACGAGTGTTGTCAAACAATCAAAATATTAAGATTGTTATTAAAAACATGTTTAGTCGAAATATGTTTTTCGAAAGTTGTATATCCCAAAATCATCCTCTGATACACAGTGTTGCGAATAAATATTTATCCGATGAATTTTCACTCGCAACTATATAGTTACAGCGTATACTGATGTTAAACCATCTGTTGACATGGTTCATTAAAAAAACACACAACAAAACAAACAAAAACAAAACAGAAGCCAACAAAACAAAAGCGCGATTAATCAGATCAGAACAAATGTGTTGTCGTTGTTTGACAAGTTGATATCTTCATTGTGCGTTGTAGCATTGTAATGGTGTACGGTATTCAAATTAATAGTATAGACTGATTTGCAACTAGTGGCCAGAGTTTGCCGGAGTTGGACGAGGCTGTAAAATGACATTGTAATGCTCCTGTATGATTTCTATTACTAAAGACATAAATTGTAAAAACATTGCTGTCGGAGATTAGCCGCGTTTTCAACAATGTTGACGAAGAAACAAGATGCAAGAAGCCGTATTTAACGACGGATACAAATAACAACGACGCATTAGCAGCTCTGATCTCATTCGTATATTCGGACGGAAAAGGAAATTAGAATTAGATAAACGTCACCGGAGCACGCTAAAACAGAGCTGCGTAAATGAAGTGGATCAAACTTTCTACTACAGGGCAGATGTTATCACGCAATTTTTCAACAGACAATGACAGCATATCAATTATTGATGCCGTTCTGATTCTGAGTATAACTCCATCGTAATTTAATTTAAAGTAATATCATTGTTTCAATTCAAAAACTGTTTGTTAATCATAAATAAAAATAGTTATAACCGTCGAAGAGGAAAGGCAGCATCACAAAACACAGTCAACCAAACACACGCATACAAACACATTCGTCAGCCAAACACACGAATACAAAACACATTCACAAAACACAGCCAACCAAACACACGCATAAACAACACATTCACAAAACACAGTTAACCAAACACACGCATACAAAACACATTCACAGAACACAGTCAACGAAACACACGCTTGCAAAACAAAGAAAAGTACAAGGAAATAGCAACGTACGCGACACCACAAACATGAACTGACAATAGGGCTACCGCCTTGGAAAGGTCAGTGAAAAAGGCCGCTGTGTAACTCATTAGGAGTATAGACAACTGCTATCAAACATCAATGAAGGCTCTGGGTATTGCTTAACTACCCATAGGATATGTTGTCTGCTTTTTAATTTAGTATTTTGACTGTTACTTGTGATGCGCAGGCTTCATAACCGCTGCTCTCAACTAAATTCCATTTGGTTTATTTTGCTCTACGGGGCATAGCATTTTGTTACTGGGACCATACGCCGATGGCCATGGTATTATGGCAGTAAATATAGCATGTTCACAGCCATATGCATGCCATCTTCGGGATGGTTAAAATGCTGTACTATTGATTTTATGAATATTGAGTCTGCTCAACCCGGGGCTATGGGGCATGAACAGTAGCAATCATATATACCTTTCATGA
>JAWPHD010017509.1:0-44243 GCA_037043455.1 Cyrtodaria siliqua | reverse complement strand
TATCGTAAGCTCACACAATTACTGTATCGCACATGTGCCATGATCGTAACCTCTCGTCAGTGCTGTACCTCATAGTATCCTTAATCATAAGTTAATTCCATTATTGCGTAGCATATTTTCCATGAGCAAAATGTCTCAGTGTTGCTGTATGCTGTATCAAGCATTTCCCGTTACTGTAAACTCACAACATTGCTGTTTTCCACATTTTTTGTGATCATAAGCTCACACCATTGCTGCTTTCCACATTTCTTGTGATTATAAGCCTACACCATTGCTGCTTTCTATATTTCTTGTAATCATAAGTTCACACCATTGCTATATCGCACATTGTTCTTGATCGTTACCATTGCCCATGTTTGTTAGCTAGCTCTATTTTTGTATCGGACATTTCTCATGATTATTAGCTCAATATAGATAGAAATATCGAACAGTAAAAGCAGCATTCAAGGACGACAGTCAACCACAACACACACAGAAACAAAGAACAAATGTAAAGCCTTGCTGTACAACATCTTGTCTATGATCTTAAGGTCCCATCATTGCTGTAAAGCACATTTCAGGTTTGAGCAGTGTTTCTGTTTCAATGACTAAATTGTTATTAGTTTTTGTCCTATTAGATGAACATATTAGGAAAGCTGTGATCAAATAAAATAACCACTTTTAAAAATAAGTATTAAAGCCGAACAGGAAATGCAGCTTTCACAGAACACAGTAAACCCAAAATCACGCAAAAGGACAAACATGATTGGCAATGTTAACAAGTAATAAAGACATATGACGTCACAAACACAAAACGGGTTGACAATAGGGCTACCGCATTGGAACGGTCAGTGGCAAAAAGGGCTGCTGGGGTTTAAAACAGGTTCTATGGGTGCAGCAAACCTCACACTTGCCCGACTTACTGTAATCCCACTAAAACAGGACAGTGTAAATAAAGTAATCGCCGCCATGAACTATTCTGTAACCAACAAGGCAGCATTAATAGGCAGGATAAGTAAAACACAACGATGCTGGTGTATTTATAAATACAAACAAACGATAGCATAGAAAGCCACAAAGAAGGTACTCATTGACTTGGCAGAAGCCAAAGCAACGAGAGAATAAACCATTGAGAGCACGACAAGACAAGATTAAAGACAAACATCAAACGTCAACGTCTTTTTGGGCTTTAGGTAGACGTCATCATAGGGTCCAGGGCCTGTCCGGTCATCGCACAATTAAAGAAAAAACCACTGTGGCGAACTGCAAATGGGTCCACCATTCAGTGCGTTGCAAAATGATAGGGTCATAACCTCTTTTGATAAACATTTTAACAAGTTTAACAAAGATAGTAAGAACGTGATCATGACCAAGGATCTTACGAAGTTTGTTAATCACATCACCATAGAAGTCAGGTTGTTATTACTTTTATATTTGGAAAAAAGACCTGGGTTACGATAATACAATTTTGCAAAGGTTTTACGAAGTTTATGGTAACGGTAGCCCTGATGGAGTAGCTTTTTAGATATACAAAGATTACGAATATTAAAGTCCTCAACTCGAGTACAAGCTCTAGAAAAACGAATAAGTTGAGACACACAGACTCCATAAGAAGTTGCACGGGAAACATCCCCATCTAAATGGGGATAATTAACAATATCAAAATTAAAATCATCTCTCTTGTCATCATGGTCATAGATTTTGCTAATTATTTCGCCATTTTCAATACAGAGATAAATCGAGAAAAAAAGCGTTAATATCAGAAATATTAGCTTTGTTAATTTGAAGTTCTTTAGGATATATATTACTAACCATATTAGAATAGAAAGGGTTGTCAAAGTTCAATATGTCAATCATATATCAAGAGGTGTCATTAAAGGCTTCAATAACATATGCCTGAGAATTTGGTAAAAGACTCAACATGAAATCTCTTTCATAACAATATAAAAACAAATCTTCTACAAGGAGTGCACAGTTCGTACCCATAGGGATACCAACAATTGGTCTATACACGGTAGTTTCATACCTGACGAAAATATTATCTAATAGAAAAATAAGTGATTCACAAACTTCATGGCAAGTCCACATAGTGTAATTGTCCAAACTGCCGTTTGTAAAAAAAATGGCATGGATTGAATGTTTAACAGTTGGGCTGCCGGTAAGCCCAAAAGACCATTATGGCAAGCCCTTACAGCAGAAAGCATTAAGCAATAAAGCAAATTGAATATTACAATATTAAGGACATAAATACATGTGCACCAAATTAATTGTTCATTATGAAAGCAACTTTTCTGATAAGCATTTAAGCAAGTGTTGAAAGCACGGTTGATATTCAAGCATAATTACAAGTGCACCGAATTCAATCAATTTAAAATGTTTTTTAGCAATTCGTACGGACAGCAAATATGTATATAATTTATGTTTAGATTACAATTCAGTCTCTGGGTATACAGGAGCTGAATAAAGTTAAACTGAAACGTATATGTCCTTCCTTTTACACCTTCGCTGCCCGCCGATAATTAAACACTACAACATTTAACACATCAACGAGTTGTAGTCCAAAGGTTCCAGCAAGTATATAAGTGCACGTAATGTCCATGCCACGCCAGTAATTGTTGACTAGGTAAGTGGATCCAGATGAAGACATCAACTGAAATATATAATTCAGAGAAAGCAACATGATCTTGCAACATAAAACACTGCAACATGATCTTGCAACATAAAACACTGTTACGATATTAATTGCAACATAAAAAAGTATCTTTTGAATAGGTCTTGACAAATAGCGAAATGTCTTAAATGAACTTGTACTTATACAATTTGATGACACTAGTGCCGATTTAAATCAATGATCCTGTGGGTCGGGAGGGAGGGAAATTAAGTTTTTAACTGTAAGCTCAAATCACATCATACCTCTCTGTTAAAATCTTGAACAAAGGGAGGGACATGCCGGTGTGCATGTAGAAAAATGCACCGTGAAATTTACTCAATCTCAATAATTACCTACAGCTACTGTTTCCTCCAATAACCATTGACTATAACAGATATTATAGTCAGTATTATTTTTATAAAGCCGCATGGCAAAATCTGTTTAAAAAAGTCGCATGTTTTTACAAGTCATTTGTGCGCGACATAGTTCTGCTCTGCATATATGCAACAACGCCATAATGGAAATAATTATTCCGAAGTATGTTAATGTTGTATATGTCCTTGTTTAATGTTAATAAGCCACTTACTCTGATATATGCCTGTTATATCATATCTCAGTGCCTTTATATCGTATCTCTTGACAGTAAGTTATGCTTATTTGTTAACCTTTTTTTGTTATAACTATTCGTGACATATATATTCATCCTCTTGTTAAGTGTATTAACACTTCTTCAAATGTATACTTAGGGTATAGTATTACTAATTTGAAAAACAATTTTACAGCTGAAAATGAATATATTTTTAGAGGTATAAGTGCGCCGGCGGTTTACAAAAAAAATATAAATTTTCTCAAAATACAATCAAATTATTCTTACATCACTGTTGATTAATGCTAAACTCGTCCAAGATCTTATTAAAAGAAACATTCAAGACAAATTTGGTGAACAATCTATATAATTTATTTAGTTTTTGCGTCAACAAACATATATTCACTTGTTTTTATAGTCTAAGGGACAATAACTTCTTAAGGTTAACCTCTGATACATGTATATATCTAACATCGTTATGATACAACCATTCCTAAACAAAGTGGTGAAAGCCCCATACCATTTATTAAAGTTATTGCACATTTGCTTATTATACTTCACCAAGAATCTATGATGATAACTCTATCAAGGCAAACATTTGGAACACAAAATATAACTCATTTTAACCTTATACCTGACAGGTTTCATTTGAGTATGCTCAGTTAGCAATCCACAGTCAGCATATTTATGCTATAATGCAAATATGTTTACCCAAATTAGAAAAAAACCCATAATATTTAGTTATTCTGAAATTATGGTTATTGTCGAACTTATTCAAAACGTCTTTATGATAGAAACTATTTTACTACATTTTGTGAAAAGTCAATAGTGAACTGAATCAGACATGTTTGTGTTTACAGTCTAAACTTTGCGTAGTTTTCTTAATCAAGAATCAAAATGTTTCAAAAGGGTGGGTTGATTTTGCTCATTGTCTAATTCGTATTGAAACAAATAATCTCATGTGAGGTAAACATCAGCTATAATTAAATTAAAGTTGTGATGTAATCAAGCTTATATCCGCTTATTTTAACATCTCCAAAGGCAGTAACTGCAATGCGAGTGTTGCTTTGTGTTACTTGTCAAACTCGTTTAGCATTGTATTGAATCTCAAAACTCAAACTGTGTGAAAATCCAATCTAGTTTGTTTAGTTATTCCAATAACAAGACTATGATTGCGAAAGTATATAGAAAAGTTGAATATGAAATGAAGCCTGCATATTGCGCAGTGAACTGAAAATACGCATTCAAAAGAAACAACAAGTACAAGGATAATTCGAAGCAAAGTATGCGATACCTCAAACATACTAGGGTCGACAAGACGTGTATCGCTTTAGAACTGTCACCGACCACACGGTCGCTGGGTGTTAAATTATACTACAGGGTACAAATAAAACTCACTTTTACGGTTGTAAACTTTTGCAATCTCTTTACATTAAATATAGTGGTGAAATAACTCAAATTTTCAAAGCGGAAATTCAAAATTTGTGAATTTTGTGTACAAATAAAACTCACTTTTACGGTTGTAAACTTTTGCAATCTCTTTACATTAAATATAGTGGTGAAATGGCTCAAATTTTCAAAGCGGAACTTCAAAATTTGTGAATTTTGTGTTACAAAGTGTGCTATGATTAATAAGTCTACAACAGCACAGTTTTGTTTTCCTTTCTCTAACTAGCTGAAACCTTTTTCACAAAATATCTTGGGATTTCTTAGGAATATTACGTTATGTGTGAAGTATATAAATTATAAAGCGGAAATTCCCGAGTTGTGTTTCTTTTACCTTTAGTATATTTACCGTACTTTTTGTTAAAAAATGCTTGTTTTTGGGTAGATGGCTGTGTTCTGCAAACGATCTAGTAACAGTAGTTGTCAAGGCAACTCCTTTTTAACACTAGAACAATCTAATAGACAAGGTGTATACGGAGAATAAATCTAATCAAACACATACCATAACAATTGATTACTAATTATATTAAGAATATATTAAATTAGAATCCATCTAATAGTCCCAACCCTATAGAGGTTCTAGGTTGATTGTTCATGAAAATCGATCGTTGGTGTAATGCTCTTCATGGCTCCCATCACCTATAGTAATAACATGATTTCAACGTAAAAAGGTTAATATAAAAGACTAATAATATCCGAAATAATGCTAGGAAATATCAAGTCCAATAACCTTTTTCCAATGGTTATAGTATACAATATAATATTAATAATGTATTCATCATAATATAATTATAATCATAAATCGAGCATTATTATATATAAGTATATGGCAATTTCCATATCTGCCCACATATCCGCCAGAGACGTATATATTATAACTCTCCTGTTTCCATATCATCCTTGATATCATCCCGAGAATTCAATATTGTTCGATGGATGATATCAGGTGTGATGTGGAAAAAGGAGAGTTGTCATTTATTTATCATTAAACTATACACACAAAAAATATTATTTTGAAATATTTATAGATTTATCAGTTGTGATAATGGAAAGTGAAGAGTTGTAATATAGTCATAAGTTATTACTGAGTACTGACAATATAGCAAATTATTTATCGTTTTGGAAATATTATTGTTAACAAAGCGCACGATTCATGTATATTTTTGCTTAATAACTTTCTTTATGTTTAACGTTTTGTTTCATTAAAGCGCGCATAATACTACAAAGTGGGCATTTCCTCAACCACTGTGAACTTTGGAAAGGCTAATCTAAGAAAGTACTGGATGAATCGAAATACCGGTTGCGACAGAGGAAAGAGCTCATTCTGTAGAAGGACGTGCACTTCAGCTGAATAAAATCTTTAAATATTAAGAAAGTAATCAAGCAAAAACATACCTGAATAGAGCGTTTTGTTGACACATGCTTTTGCCGTGAACTCGATAAAAGTGGCGAGAGATTCAAATGTATTTTACCCCGCATCCATTTTAACGGGAATGAAATTTTAACGGACATTGTAAACGACCTGCACCTTAATGACCGGCACATTGCGGGTAATAACCTGGGCGGGAAGAATCATATCAAGTGGTACAAAAACGACGTATCAGGGATAATAACATTATGGTTTAATGATAATGCTATATATACACGTGAGCATTAGATCAGGAACTGATACTGATCGAGGGCGGATATGTAGGCGTAATTTCATATGAAAAGTGTCATACATGTATCATATACATATTATCACATATTTTCTAAAGATTTTTAGGATTTGATTTTTTTCGCAAAATTCTGCTATTTCATAAAAAAAAATAACAACACATACGTACCATTTTAGACAAATTTTTCTTTATTCAATGTTTACAATATCCCGAAGAGGATAGCATAGTGGTACTCTTATCAGGGCCTCTCCATTTGATCGGGAAATAGAACAACCTTTTCAGTTTAAACTTAACTTGTTGTCTATGAATGAAAAGATTATCAGTTTTGAGCATATTTCGAGGAATCTGGTTTACATCGATACTCAGAACCATCTGTCTTTTCCTTATGACATGAAAACCTAGTGTGTTAGAATACGCAATTAATCCTCTTTTGCGATGTTTCTTATTTGGCGAGCATCATATTATCATCATATTGTTAATTTCATGGACAGAATGCAATTATGATGTATATATAAAAGTGTATCTATGTTTAAGTATACATTTAGTATATTTGTTTTATCTCGATTGATTTTAGACAGCGTTTCATTTTAAAATGCTTTGATATGTGTTCGTAATTACGACTAGAGCTATAAGATAACTTTACTTGTTGTATTATATTTGGAACATCAGAATGTTAAAATTACTGCATCGGAGTGCATTAGCCTAATAAGAAACTCCGCCAGAGATAAACTACACAATCAATTCTACCGGAGACACAACGCGTTCGCCGACATTCCCAAGCCAGTCGTGGAACAATTTTAAGTCACGCATAGCATAGTGTTTTTTTTCCTTTTGATGGGGTTTTCCATTTCGCGGAATATCTAATTTGTATTGTCTAGTGATATATTGTTGTGTTGTTTTTGTTGTTTTTTGTTGTTTTTGTTCTTCAGTGAGACAATTTAGCTCTAAAACTTAGAGTGATTCGCCTCGGTCATTATGTTGAAACTGCGTCGATAGCAAACACTGTTGTTACCACGATCGTGTGAATGATGTGGTGCGAAAGAGGGCCGATACGAGGGCATGATACGGATTTTAAACATACTGCATGAGACGGATTACCATGATTACATGAGATCATGAAGTGTTCCTTGCTTTAGTCTTAGAAGCCTAAAACCATACAAACAGCCCAACAGTTTTGCCGTAATTGCGGTGCTAAAGCTTTGTGCGACAGGTCGTATTTGTTATTATGTTAAGGACTATACAGTAACATTGTTTTCTTTTAATATGTGTTTTTTTATAAGGCTTAGCATTAACAAGGATTGTTAGTTGTTTTGACTTTTGCCTTTAGGTCTCACACCACAATTCAATTAATTTTCCCATAGGGTTACTGTAGAGCTTATTCCAACACATGAGCTTCAAAGCTCCGCAGCAGACCTTGTTGTTGGTTTAATATCTTCATGGCTGCTAACTGGCTAAGATCTGTAATATAAAACAATAAAATACAAACATTAGCCAGGTTGGGTTTTTTTCCTCGCCCATATTTATGTCACCCCTATGGAAAATACCAAATTCATACACTATCTAGCTGAATTTGTGGTGCTTCGGTCAAATGCTTATGAATTTTGATTGAAACTTCATATCAACGTGGGATTTTCTGTATCATTAAAAATTGCCTAAAATGGAGAATTTTTTTTATTTATTTTCTGTTTTCCTTTTGTCTCTAGGTCCGTGAGCTTTCGGGGGAGGTAATAGAGGTGTGAGACCTTTCTGATGCTATTGAAAAGGTTGTGTTAGAACTTCTAAATCATGTATGCACGTCGTATACTTGTTTTGTAGCTGTTGTATGTTAATGTTATAGTTATATAATTATCTGTTTGTCGTTGTCGATGTTAATCTATTATTGTTTGTTATTAACATGTTAATGAAAACGTGTGGAGAAATATATGTTCGTGGGTAGAAACAGATGCCTCTACTTCCCCCATTTTATGCCTCTACTTCCCCATTCCCCTTTCTGTTGACGGCTTCATCTGTCGTGTAGCCTTTGTTGACATTTAGTTTCAAACCGATTTAAGCTCACCGATATATTCAAACCAAACCCCAATGGCGTGGCTGCCTTAGGCATTGTAGTCACGTGCCTACACATTGGTGAAAAAATGAACGTCGGAACCCATGATTTAGTTTTATGCGGGAAACATGCTCCCCACCACCCCCTCCCCCCACACCTCACACGGAGGTCGCATTCAATAAATCCACTTACCTACATATCATTTCCGACTCAGCAAAGCCACTGAATACCATCATATGACCTTTGATAATAAGATAATGCATTTCTGTATTGCCATTGCTAAATGTACTAAAATCATCTAAGAACATTCAAAATATGAACATTCAAAATATATGCAATATAAACGACTTCAACTGAAGTGATAATTAAGCTGATGGAAATGAAGCCGAGGAAAGCATAACATCGGATTGAAACTGAATGTCATCATATTAATGGAGTATTACTTTTAAATTAAGAAACCGTACATGTACTCGTGAAATGCAGCATTTAAAGGCATTTTATGTAGTTTTCCATGCGCAGCATTTTTGGATGACTTCTCTTCTACAACTTTTGGATGGCTTTTCCTAAAAAACAATTAGTAATGTTGCTTTTGATGTTAAGTTGTATTTTTTTTTTTTTTTTTTTTTAATTTTTTTTTTTTTTTGTATTTTCTTTTTTTATTTTTTTTTATTTAATTTTAATTTTTTTGGATTTTTAATTGTAAATATAGCATTTTGTAAAATTTCCAACAAAATTAAAAAGATTCAAAGCATAATGGTAGGCTTCCAAAAACCAGTATTAGATCTCAATATGCATAGTGACCTATCATTTTAATTGCATATATTGTCTAAATATATGTTCAAATAAGTGCCTAGGAAGTTTGAACAAATTCTGTTATTAGGAACATAACAAAAAAGGAAAATATACCATTTTTATATAATTTCATACACAACTTGGCCTTTTAAAACAGGGGTAGGGTTTCAACAAAAATTTCTAAACAAGCCTAAGGACCTAACGTTTTTATTGAATATTTTGTTTTTATATATGTTAAACTATGTGGTTAGAAAGTTTAAACAAATTCTATTATTGGAAACATACAAAAAAAAAAGGAAATTGTATCATTATGGGCTAATTTGTGCATAAATTGTGGTAATGGTCTCAACAGATTTTGTAAAAATATATAGGTTTTACATAAAGATGAGCTTTAAATGTTATTGTAATTAAATGTTCTTTAGTTTAATACAATTTTAGCAGAATTGTGACCAATGAATAATGATTAGACTTCAAAAATGTTTTATTTAGCTATTTCATGGACTTGTTCAATTTTTTGGACAGATGACGGTGGCATTACAAATTATTTTTTAAAATTTTAACAATCATGGTGACCTAACATTATTTTTGACGACTTTTCTTTCTATATATATAACAGACTTACTGTACAAACATTTTAAAGAAAATCTGGTATGCAGAAAAAAATAGAAAATGTCTGTAATGTAGTACTTAATTAAGGTAGACGCAACAATGGGAGTGCAGCATGTATACCATCCGGAACGGGAAAGTAGTGTATACACTCTTAAAAGCAAAGTGAGAGGCCTCACACACATAAACAATATTGACAATATGATTACCGCCTTGGAAACGGTCAGTGGCACCAGTTGCCTCTGGGTCTTCAATTGGTTCTATGGTGGTTACAACCTAACTCTTACAGTGAATAGTAAGCTAATCACTGTCAGGATACCCTTTACTAATTAGACGGAATTTAAAGACGATATAAGATATCAGAGAAGTCGCCTCTCATGAACATACTCAATAAAACCGAGTCTGCTACTTTTATCTCTTGTTTGCGTTTGTTGCTTCCAAGGGATCCACTTTTCAGTATTTATTTATATACAAATAAAAATAAAATATATAAAGTCACTAGAAATATATATGCAATGACGTAAAGCCAGAGCAACAAGAGAATGAACTTTTAATGATAAGAGATAGAATTGAGGACAATCATTAAATTATATCGTCCTTCAAGGCGCTTGCTTCAGCCAAAGCTTTTCAAGTATTAGCATAAGCAATTTCAAAAATACGTATTCAAATTATATGTAATTGGAATTGGCATTTTAAGTGGTAATTAAAACTACCTTAGTTTTGAAAATCGGTTAAGAAATGAATATTTTATAGCCAAAATGCTTTTTTGATGGGGCTTTCCTCATGTAAATTCCTTGGTGCTGGGACAGCAGAAAATTAAGAAACCTCAAATAACTTCAGTAAGCCCTAATAGTTTGCTATAAAACGTTTAGAGTATCTTAATTTAGGTTTATTATAACATTAAAAAAAAAATTGAGGCAGCAGAATTGTGCATTGAAAATCCCTATTAAAAACAATTTCAGCGCGTGAACTTTTTATTTCTCAGCCGATTTTGAAAATTAACATGATTAACGTATTTTTATTTACCAGTAAAATGTATGTTTCACTGATTAACAAATATTGAGTTCTGCTCAACCCAGGGCTAGAGGGCGTGAGTGGTAGCTAGCATAATCCACTACCACTCGCTAGCTACCGCGCGTGAACAGTCTCAATCAAACCGAGACTGCCATATTTCGTATGTGTCGAGCTCGGCCGTTTCCAAATGTCCATTATCATACTCTTTTGTAATCAGTATATTTTTAAATGTTCGTTTTCTTACTTAAATTTCGTATTCGGTGGTTCCACTACTCAGGCTGATAAAGGCTCTGTGTATTGTTTAACCACCAGTATAATTGTCTTAGATACTGGGACCATGGACATGGACTTATTATAGTACAATTAGCATGTCCACCGCTGTATGCATGCCATCTTCGGGATGGTTAAAATTCTGTACTATTGACTTTATTAATATTGAGTTCTGCTAACAAAAACGTAAACCAATTAATACTATAAACGTGAGCGTTATGCGCCCATGCAAGTATGGGAACAACACAATTGCAAGGTGGTTACAGTGTATAAGTATGAAAAAAACGTCGCTATATATTTATAGTTTGTTCATATAAAAAATGATATATAGGGTCCTATAGAAACCACGCAATGGCATCGTAGGTCCGCACTGTACTGCAAACAAGGTCTAGAAACTACAATGAAAGAGACAAAAAACAACAGAAAGGGTGGTGAAGACAGGGTATCCGACTTGGAACGGTCAATAGGCAATAAGGCCTACTGGTTAGCTTGAATCGATTTTATATGCGCACAATCCTCGCTATTATCCTGTCTTCAGCGCCCAAATAGACAAGACAATGTAAATAAAGTCCGAAGCCGTGTTACACACTGAGGTGAAAGTATTTGTCTGGGAGAGTACTTGCCGATTAATTTAGATAGAAATTGTATGTACAAAGTTAAGATTTTTGACAATGCAATACACACCCAGTACACAAAATAGTGTACAAACAAACATTTAAACCACAAAGAATCTGACATAAGTGGAAGAAAAAAAGTTTCTACTTACCTACCCATTTGAAAAATCGGGGTTGGGCAAACTAATAATTTTTTAAGTGTGGCCTATCCTCCCGTTACTCTCCTACCTTCTATGTGTTTTAATAACACACCGTTCATCATTTGTTTATTTTTCCTTCCTTTATTTTTGAATTTAAACAAAGAGCAAATTGAATATCAACCTCGGAATAAATGAACTCGAACTATTCACAGCATTTCCTGCTGATCTCCCCTATCTACTTCGGCGGTTTTGTCTATATCTTTATTCAATTCTAATAAATAGTTCATTTTTAACCGAGGAGTTATGGATGCAATAAACGATATATGTATTAAATTTATCAATTGATTGATCGTCTTATGCTCTTATGCACATGTTACAATTCAATCTTGTTGAACTGTTTATCTCGTCGGTATATGACGGTATAGAGATTACTCGAGCTTATTCCAATTAATGGCGACATTTTGTTTTTAAATTTGATAATACTTTTGTGTGACTTTTGATATGAGATGGACCTGATTCTCAACGTTTTGGGATATTTGCAATGGTCTAAGTATCACTAGAAATGGCAATTAATAAAGCGCGCTGTATGAAGCCTTTTACGTAAGTTGGAACCCAGCACATTGCATTTCTTCCACACAACCTTAAAATCAGTACGTTGAAGTATAAGATCTGAAACAACATCAACCTCAGTGCATTGAAATGAAGGGTAACATTATAAGAATCATTCATGGGTATCCGGTGAAGATCGGGAATTCCAACAAAATATATAATTGTTTTTAATCAGTTATACCGAAGTTTGGAAATTTCCTATCTGAACCGGATACCCATGATTGATTTTTTTTCTTGCATACCATTTACATTCTGTGCATTGACGTTGTCAGCTACTAACGTTTTGCATGTTTATTTGCATAATGACGTCATGCAACTGTCATTGTTGATATAAGCGCGCGACTTTTATATTGCCCCATGTGTAAGATCTGGATTTCCATCAATTATTCAAAAGGCGGATAACACTATCCGGTATGCAAGAATAAGGTCTCTAAGCCTTAACGTAAGGCATGTCTCAGACAACAATGGCATTAGTATCAGCTATATCAGCAGGACTAGCTTTATATTATTAGTTATTGGGTTTGTTACTGACCCCCTACAGAAATATGTGGGGTCAGTGAAATGTATAGGGGGCGAGGCGATAGCGGAGTCCCCCTATATATTTGACTGATCCCACATATTTCTGTAGGGGGTCAGTAACAAGCCCAATAACTGATTTATTGCATCGAGTACCTTCTTAAGGCAAACGCCGATATTTAACCCATTTTAATGGAGCGTCAACGTCACTGAGACATTCGCGCAATTTGACGTTGACGTCACGACCGGTACAGTTTAAAAACATTATTAAATTTACTTTATCATGTTTGTTTCTAACGCCTTAAAGAACTATTTGCAAATGATTTACACTTTGAATCGGAATTTTAGTCCATATAGGTTTAGTGACCTCTATGAAATCTACTGACCCACTATAGAATAATAGAGGGTCACCATGTGACCGCTCTAATCCTGTCTCATAGGAATTAAAATGGTGATTGCTCTACATAAATCGACGGTACATTTATGGTGTATTTATACTATTAAGTATTACTTTTTTTTCATTTCATTTTCAAAAAGGGTTTTGGGTATTTCCGGTTTCTACGACACCATTATATTTTAAAATGGATTGGACAATCTCAGCTTGACGCGCATCAAAATAATGTTTTACGTATAACAGTCACAGTCGTGTATGGTGTTAGAATCTGTGTTAAAGTCTGCAACAACTGAGCCGTGCTTGAAAAACCACACATTTCTTGTAGAGTTTTGAACAGTTTTGGAATAAAGTCGATGATACGAACTTAACAAATAGTTTACATGCCAATAAAACCAATACCTTTCAATAAGATATACATTTCAAAATTATGCCATATATGTAATCGGACTAAATTGGATCGAAGAACTGTTACGTATATCTTTGAATTATTATGGATAAGGTGCTATAAATAAAGATGTCAAATAAATTGTGTGTTTGATTTCTGGTTAGGTTCAGTGAAAATGGACAAAAGAAGTGAGGCATGAAAGCATTGATTGCTTTTCGGACTGTTTTAAACAGCATATCGATCGTTACACGTGATTTACGTTAGCTGTTTCCATCATGTCGCCGATCTTGAGAACTAGTTTTGTCTCCTCTGAATTAAAAACAATGAAAATATCAATGTACAGTTCGCTGAACTATTTATAGTACTTTGAACTATTTAATGTATGGCGTTTTACGTCCACTGGTCTATATCCCCATGCGTAGGCTATGTGAAATAATACTATTCTTTGACGAGTGTCTTTTATATATATCAGAAACGTTGTCTGTGCAGTGTGGCGGCGGTAAAACGTCTCCTCGTGCTTGCTATCAGAACTGTTAATATTTATTCCGATTTTCGGAGATTGCTGAGCTCGGTATTTACAGATATCGGTGATATCGGTGATACATTCTCAAATACCTTTTTCTTGCTTGAATTTCGAATAGATGGTTCCACTACTCCAGCCAGCTTTTTAATTTAGTCTTTTTTCTGTTTTTTGTGATACGCAGGTTTCATAACCTTTGCTCCCAACTAAGTTCCATATTGATTATTTTGCCCATTATTTTCTCGTTTTTTTAGAAACCGCCGCTGGCCATGGAATGGTGTGAAAATACCTCGTTAAAGGTTCAATGTTCACCATCATGCGCATACCACTTTCGGGATGTCTCAAATTTCTGTTCTATTGACTTTTTTAATATAATGAGTTCTGGTCAACCCGGGGCTAGAGGGCGTGAACGGTAGCAAGCACTTAAGTTTTAATCAAACCGAGATTGCAATATATTGAGTTCTGGTTAATCCAGGGCTAGATGGCGTGAACGGTAGCAAGCACTTAAGTCTGAATCAAACAGAGATTGCAATATTTCTTGTATTTATCGTGTTATCGTCAAATTTCAATTCGTTTTCATACTGTTTTTAAATAGTTATATTCAGTTATTGCTCTGTGTTGGTAGCCGATAGTGAATGGAAAATTATCCGAAAGCGCTAAAATTTGCCTTTCACTATTGGACAGGCGTACAAAACTACCTATATGTAAAGGCTAAAGGCCTAAAATGTGTGACACAATTCTTAAACATGTTAATAATTCATGTGCATTTGTCTGATTATTATACAAATGGAAATGCATTGTTTGAAGCTGAACTAAGTACACCTAAAAGGCACCCTAAGTCATAAAATATATGTAGACATTCTAAGGTCAGAAGTTTGGAATTATCCATAACAACATTAGTATGTGTCATGTCGTCTGAATATTTTATGTTTTACGGCTCGAAGACAGAACAAAAACACGCTTACTCTCAAACCCTTTTAAGAAGTATATTCAAACACAATATGTAATTTGTCATTGCCTATCATAGTAGTCACCCGTCTCCATGAGTGTCTATGAGTTGATAATGCAGAGTAAAGGATGTCGAGAATGAATAATGTCATCCTACGAAGATCTTAACGACAGCCATATTAAATGATATTTCTATAGTATATTTCTATTGTAGCATGGCCCCTGGTCGTTGATGTACTTTTACTTCAAGACATTAAACTCTGACTCCTTAGACCATTGCATTCTCTTTGTTATTATAAATCAAACACTGCCATTGATTTTAGACGAAGAATTATATATAAGCAATGTTGCTTTTGTTCTAAAAATTCTAAATGTTTTAATAAAAAGAATTATAAAAGAAAACAGCTATACGATTTTGAAACAATTGAAATATTTTAACACCACTGAAGCTTTCGATGCGGTACCATGTTGTCAGCCCGTTTATGTTTGCGGAGTATCATACTGTGCTTCTACGCAACCCTGTAATTGTTGTTTGGATTTAAAACGTATTTTTGATGACTGACGAGAAAGAAATTAATGTCTATAAATCAGCTCCCTTTTTCTACCATCTAACTATCATTCGGATAATGAGCTTAGCATACTGTTAACGATCTTGATGATTACCGCATTAATTATATACGCCTGGGATAAAACATAGACAGTTTGTGTAATGTCCAGCACTGTATATCGAGAACATATGAGAGACAGATGTAGCACAAGTTTAGACTAATTTTAAAATGTATTATCATGTTAGCCGTTATTCTTAAGAGCAGATTATTGACAAATATTTTTGTAAACCAAATAAATTAAGAGATAAATATGCTCAGAGTTTTAATCTGACGAAATATAATGGTTGTGCTTCTGAGAAAAACGCGGGAGCGTATTGTATTGACTAGATCTATAGAACACATTTAGGCTAGTTATTTCAGCTACACACTATTTTCGTTTCGAATTTAAATAAATAACAGATTATGACGGTACTGATATAAATAATTTTAATGATAGAAGGCATATTCGTAATTTGAATCATTAAGTAATAACTAGCCATTTGTGGGACTAAACTAACAATATACTTAATTCTTTAATAAAAAACTACGTGAGGACTTGCATTTCAATTGTTTAGCGAATGACATTATTCCCTCCTCAGGTGAAGTGTATATTTTGAAATTTTCTTTCTTTCAAATGTTCCATAAATGAATAATTCTGTTTTCCTATGCATTGCATAAACTTTTTAAATGAATGTTGTTCAGAAATCTAGGTTGTCAAAACAAAACAACTATACTATCTGGAAAACAAATCACAAGCATGTCACGGTCGAAGTATTTTGATAATTGATGGGCCACTACCTACGAAATTGAAGCCTTTGCTAAATATAGTACTTAAGCGAAAATATCTTTCCAATACTTGTGTTTCATGCTAAAATGCGTCTATCGCAGAATGTCTATTATTAAAATAGTTCCTGCCTAGACAAGTCATTATCGTTGTCTAAAATTGCATTGCATCGCTTACTTAAGTGAGTCGAGTATGCCTCAAAGGAATGTGCGTGTTTGTGGGAATCAGTCGTTGATGCTTCCGCCTTCTGTGTTTTTATTTCGGACGTCATGATTAAAGAAATATATAATAAACATCCTGTCATCCGTTTTGAATCATGCATATTAAATGTGCATGATGAGCTATCGTATATCATGGGCGTTTATTATCAGGCGGGAATAGGCTAATAGATGATAACTAATATCACTGGTGGGAGATGAATGAATACATATGCTGTCATTCATATCTCATTGAGTTTAATGTTACATATGATATGTATTGCACTAAATTACTAAATTCATACTGTATCTCGTTTAGACATCTGCAAATCTGCATGGGATAATGCCCTTTCTGCCATGTTTGGGGATGGGTCGCATATAATGTTTATATGAAACCCCTACGCATCTCCATAACTTTGTAGATTATAAGAGGGAACTGTCCATGATTAATTTGAACGTGATACATATAGTGATTACTACGCCTTCTTATAAGGCTGGGTACTCATTTGTTTGCTTCTTATATATAGAATGTGTAACAACAATGTCATTTGTCACGTAATGATAATAAATAATGTAACGTGTACACAATAAAGAAATAAAAAACGTTAGCGAAAAAGTGTCGATTATTACGGATAGCGGGAGGTATACAGTACTGGTTCTACCCAGGAAACGTGTATGGACTACCGCCACCACGAAATAATCGACCGTCATATACAGCCTTACATGTGCTGAAAATGACGTCAGACACCATTCAACCTTTCATATTGTCTGCAGCAAGACCATAGCTGTGCATGAACTCTCGTACGATGAGTTACAATTGAATACTGGTAATAAAGGTATGTATTAATGGGGCCCAGCCGCCACAATCGGCACTGGACAATATTAATCACACTTGACTGCGTGTATATCAATCACAATATATGCAAAACATTTTAAGCAGGTATACAGTCAACGAAATGCACGCATTCTAAACAGACGACAATGACAAGGACACCACAAACATAAAAGGGTTGATGATAGACATGTCGCCATGGAATGGGGATTAGCAAAAAAAGGTCGCTGTGAGTTTAAACCAGGTTCTATGGTATACCAAACCTCACTCTTACCCTATTATCATCCACGTGCTGAAAATAAAACGTCCCATTGATTATAAATAAATAATTCCTGCCAGGCTATATTCTATATGTTTAGCTTGTTTTATAAACTGTTGTTATTGCACGGTTTGAAGGCAATTGTAAACTCCAGCATGACCAAGTCTTAGTCTTGCACTTCTTACGCGTGTTACTGATGATGAACAGTAACTTTTTAATGCATTATCAACGAGTTTAACTTATAACTTCGGAAAATTATTATTCAATTATATTCACTAAAAACATCCTACAAAGACCTTTGCAAGTGCATGATACTATAATTGAAATACATATGAACAATGGATACTATGTAAGAAAACATTCTTATCTGTGAGCAAACTTTACAGTTTCACGAAAGTTATTTTGGTTGTTTATGATGCTACATGTATTATTATCAAAGTGATTATATTATATCAAGTTCTTAAAAGTCAACACGGTACCGTTAAACTTTCCCGACGCCGGTGGTTTTCTCGTGCAATTTTATGGTGATCTAAAGCTATTTAAAAAACTCCAACCCAAATACATCACACTGGAAATAGGTACTTTCTTTGTGACTTTTTAGGCTATTGTTTTTTTGTATTTATATATACACGAGCATCTTTGTGTTTTGCCGGACCACGTACTGTTGCGTGTCATCTCATTTGTGTACATTGTTTTAACATGTACACCACATTGCACATTTACTTTAAAGATACATAAAAAAGAGAGATAATTAATTCTAGCAAGATTAACTTAAGACGTCGCTACGAACTTTTAGCTTATTATGTACTTACCCGTGCAATTCGAACTGATGCATGAACCCGAAATCTTAGCTGAAAGCAGTCGCAAAAATGCTTAACCAGTATAAACATACAGTGTACGTACACTTCTCAAAACTGCTAACTACACCGCTCACGTTTTATACACTTTTCAAAACAGCCAACTACACCGATTTAAAATATGAATAATTTTGTTAATATCATTATTTCATAGTTGTTTGTAATTAAATAAACAAATAACACAAATCTGCACTATATGAGACAAATTTTTATTTTATTGAAAAACATTCAACCCATCGATATATATAACCCAAAACGTGAGCGGTGTAGTTAGCAGTTTTGAGAAGTGTATGTGTGCGCATATTTGAAAATGCGAACGAAGAAAGTTTTCAATCAGGTTATTTTTTATGAAGCATTCATTTAAAAATATTACTTTAAATATCAGACTATTAAATGTCAAATATATCTGAAAAATGTTCTTGAGCTGCTTATTAATGTAGCCAGTGCATATTTATAGTCACGTCTGTTCGCACGCACACACACACACTTATTCATATAATTAAATACCATTACGTGGTTCCACCTTAATTCCATTAAGCGATTTGAATGCTTATATTAGCAGGATTTTATAACGGATATATCGACAATAAAATACGTTTAAAAACATTTTTACTGACAAAATGCGATAACCTTTTTAAAATTATCTATTTAATATTTTAATTTTACAATATGCAAACTTTTTAAGCCGAAATTAAGTTTTTATTTCATAACCCAGCCAACCCCGTGTTCGCTTCTTGGGAGAAGGGGTTGAATTGGGTATGAAAGTTATTACTCGGACCACGTAATGCATTGTTTCTTACTATGATCAGTAGTGTTGTTTTTAGTGGTCCTTTGGGTCCAACGAACCGAATATAGGAGACGTTCAAGTAGAATAACGATTAAACCGGTGATAGGGTGCGTGAGGGGTGTTGCTTCTTACATAACCTCTTATAAACAAAATCAATAAAACAGAGTATGGTACTTTATTCTCTTGGTTGCGTTTATTGCTTCCAAAGGATCTCAGATTTCCATATTTATTGAGTTAGTATTTTGTGTCATTAAGTATCGGTTACATTATTATTGTTTGGGTTGCTTGTTTCAGCCAGACATGAGCAATATTAATAATACGTATAAATTATATACCACTAGAACTGAAATTAATGAATATTTTGCAGACAAAATGCTTTTTCAGTAGATGGATTTTTTACCTTGTAAACTCCTTGTTGCTGGGACAGCAAAAAATTCAGAAAATTGAAATAATTCAGTTAGCTTTAATAGTTTCCTATAAAACTGTCAGAGTGTCTTAATTTAGTACAGTAATAAGTATAAAAGTCGAACAGGGAATGCAGTTTTCACAGAACACAGTAACCCATTTTTTGTTAAAAACTACATAAAAACAATATAATTGTTCATGCAGCGGTATGTTTATTCACCAGTAAGAACTTATTTAGATACCAGTTGAATTTTGTCTGAAAATTCAAAAAAAAAAAAAATTGGCTGAAATAAGCACCCCAAGCAATAAGACACAGCTAATGCACAACACAGAACGGGAATGAAATTTTAACGGACGTTGTAAACGACCTGCTCCTTAATGACCGGCACATTGCGGGTAATAACCTGGGCGGGAAGAATCATATCAAGTGGTACAAAAACGACGTATCAGGGATAATAACACTATGGTTTAATGATAATGCTATATATACACGTGAGTATTAGTTCGGGAACTGATACTGATCGAGGGCGGATATGTAGGCGTAATTTTATATGAAAGTGTCACATGTATCATATACGAAGTTAGTATCACATATTTTCTAAAGATTTTAAGGATTTGATTTTTTTCGCAAAATACTGCTATTTCATATAAAAAATAAAGAACAACACATACGTACCATTTTAGACAACTGTTTCTTTATTCAATGTTTACAATATCCCGAAGAGGATAGCATAGTGGTACTCTTATCAGGGCCTCTCCATTTGTTCGGAAAATAGAATAACCTTTTCAGTTTAAACTTAACTTGTTGTCTATGAATGAAAAGATTATCAGTTTTGAAAATATTTCGAAGAATCTGGTTTACATCGATACTCAGAACCATCTGTCTTTTCCTTATGACATGAAAACCTGATTTGGCGAGCATCATATTATCATCATATTGTTAATTTCATGGATAGAATGCAATTATGATGTATATATAAAAGTGTATCTATGTTTAAGTATACATTTAGTATATTTGTTTTATCTCGATTGATTTTAGACAGCGTTTCATTTTAAAATGCTTTGATATGTGTTCGTAATTACGACTAGAGCTATAAGATAACTTTACTTGTTGTATTATATTTGGAACATCAGAATGTTAAAATTACTGCATCGGAGTGCATTCGCCTAATAAGAAACCCCGCCAGAGATAAACCACACAATCAATTCTACCGGAGACACAACGCGTTCGCCGACATTCCCAAGCCAGTCGTGGAACAATGTTAAGTCACGCAAAGCATAGTTTTTTTTCCTTTTGTTGGGGTTTTCCATTTCGCGGAATGTCTAATTTGTATTGTCTAGTGATATATTGTTGTGTTGTTTACGTTTTTTGTTTTTTTGTTTTTGTTCTTCAGTGAGACACTTTAGCTCTAAAACTTAGAGTGATTCGCCTCGGTCATTATGTTGAAACTGCGTCGATAGCAAACACTGTTGTTACCACGATCGTGTGAATGATGTGGTGCGAAAGAGGGCCGATACGAGGGCAGGATACGGATTTTAAATATATTACATGAGACTGGTTACCATGATTACATGAGATCATGAAGTGTTCCTTGCTTTAGTTTGAGAAGCCTAAAATCATACAAATAGCCCAACAGTTTGACGTAATTGTGGTTATTTATTTTGCATCGATTGTAATGAAAGCTCTATGAACTTATTTGAATCACTCTCGGTGTCTTCCTGGGTAGAACCAGTACTAAGCAATGCAGATCCAGTGTCTTGCTGAGGGACACAACGCAATGGCGGGAATCGAACCCACGACTTTTGGATCGTGGGTCCAACGCTCTACCACTAGACCACAGCGATCCACAGTGCTAGACTGTTGTGCGACGGGGTCGTATTTGTTATTATGTTAAGTACCATACTGTGTTTTCTTTTAATATGTGTTTTTTATAAGGCTTAGCGTTAACAAGCTTCAAGCGCTGCTGTTTATCCAATTATAATCAAGAAGTGTTAGTTGTTTTGTCTTTTGCCTTTAGGTCTCACACCACAATTAATTTTCCCATAGGGCTACTGTACAGCTTTTTCCAACACATGAGCTTCAAAGCTCCCCAGCAGACCTTGTTGTTGGTTTAATATCTTCAGGACTGCTAACTGGCTAAGATCTGTAATATAAAACAATAAAATACAAACATTAGCCAGGTTGGTTTTTTTCCTCGCTCATATTTATGTCACCCCTATGAAAAATACCAAATTCATACACTATCTAGCTGAATTTGTGGTGCTTCGGTCAAATGCTTATGAATTTTGATTGGAACTTCATATCAACGTGGGATTTTCTGTAACGTCAGTCTTTTAAACTGCAGATGTGTTCTGAAGCAAAGAAAAAATTCTGTGGTTCCACTACTCTTTGTCAAACTAAAAATTGCCTAAAATGAAGAAAAAATTAGAATTATTTTCTGATTTCCTTTTGTCTCTAGGTCCGTGAGCTTTCGGGGGAGGTAATAGAGGTGTGAGACCTTTATGATAATATTGAATAGGTTGTGTTAAAACTTCTAAATCATGCATGCACGTCGTATACTTGTTTTGTAGCTTTTGTATGTTAATGTTATAGTTATATATCTGTTTGTCGTTGTCGATGTTAATATATTATTGTTTGTCATAAACATGTAAATGAAAACGTGTGGAGAAATATATGTTCGTGGGTAGAAACAGATGCCTCTACTTCCCCCCATTCCATGCATCTACTTCCCCATTCCCCTTTCTATTGACGGCTTCATCTGTCGTGTAGCCTTTGTTGACATTTAGTTTCAAACCGATTTAAGCTCACCGATATGTTCAAACCAAACCCCAATGGCGTAGCTGCAATAGGCATTGTAGTCACGTGCCTACACATTGGTGAAAAAATGAACGTCAGAACCCATGATTTAGTTTTATGCGAGAAACATGCACCCCCACCCCCTCCCCCCCCCCCCCCCCCCCCCCCCACACACACACACACGGAGGTCGCGTTCAATAAATCCATTTACCTACATATCATTTTCGACTCAGCAAAGCCACTGAATACCATCATATGACCTTTGATAATAAGATAATGCATTGCTAAATGTACTAACATAATCTAATGAACATTTAAAATATGAACATTTAACATATATGCAATATAAACGACTTCAACTGAAGTGATAATTAAGCTGATGGAAATGAAGCCGAGGAAAGCATAACATCGGATTGAAACTGAATGTCATCATATTAATGGAGTATTACTTTTAAATTAAGAAACCGTACATGTAATCGTGAAATGCAGCATTTAAAGGCATTTTCTGTAGTTTTCCATGCGCAGCATTTTTGGGAGACTTCTCTTCTAAAACTGTTGGATGGCTTTTCCTAAAAAACAATTAGGAATGTTGCTTTTGATGTCTAGTTGTATTTTTTTTTTGTATTTTTTTTTTTTGAATTTTTTTTTTTTGCATTTTCTTTTTTGAATTTTTTTTTATTTGATTTTTTTTATTGTAAATGCCTATTATTACATATATCAAATAGGAAAAATATAGCATTTTGTAAATTTTCCAACAAAATAAAAAAAAATAAGCATAATGGTAGGGTTCCAAAAACCAATGTTAAATCTCAATATGCATGGTGACCTATCATTTTAATTGCATATATTGTCTAAATATATGTTCAAATAAGTGCCTAGGAAGTTTGAACAAATTCTGTTATTAGGAACATAACAAAAAAGGTCGTGCTCGGCCGTTTCCAAAGGTCCATTATCATACTCTTTTGTAATCAGTACATTTTCAAATGTTCGTTTTCTTACTTAAATTTCGATTCGGTGGTTCCACTACTCAGGCCAATAAAGGCTCTGTGTATTGGTTAACCACCAGTAGAATTGTCTTATATACTGGGACCATGGACATGGAAATTACACCATATGCATGCCGTCTTCGGGATGGTCAAAATTCTGTACTATTGACTTTATTAATATTGAGTTCTGCTAACAAAAACTTAAACCAATTAATACTATAAACATGAGCGTTATGCGCCCATGCAAGTATGGGTACAACACAATTGCAAGGTGGTAACAGTGTATAAATATGAAAAAAAAACGTTGCTATATATTTATAGTTTGTTCATATAAAGTCCGAAGCCGTGTTACACACTGAGGTGAACATATTTGTCTGGGAGAGTACTTGCCGATTGTTTTAGATAGAAATTGTATGTACAAAGTTAAGATTTTTGACATTGCAATACACACCCAGTACACAAAATAGTGTACAAACAAACATTTAAACCACAAAGAATCTGACATAAGTGGAAGAAAAAAAGTTTCGACTTACCTACCCATCTGAAAAAATCGGGGTTGGGCAAACTAATAATGTTTTAAGTGTGGCCTATCCTCCCGTTACTATGTTACTACCTTCTATGTGTTTTAATAACACACTGGTATTATTTGTACTAAACCGTTCATCATTTGTTTATTTTTCCTTCCTTTATTTTTGAATGTAAACAAAGAGCAAATTGAATATCAACCTCGGAATAAATGAACTCGAACTATTCACAGCATTTCCTGCTGATCTCCCCTATCTACTTCGGCGGTTTTGTCTATATCGTCATTCAATTCTAATAAATAGTTCATTTTTAACCGAGGAGTGATGGATGCAATAAACGATATATGTATTAAATTTATCAATTGATTGATCGTATTATGCTCTTGTGCACATGTTACAATTCAATCTTGTTGGACTGTTTATCTCGTCGGTATATGACGGTATATAGTGATTAATTAGTCGCGCTTATTCCAATTAATGGCGACATTTTGTTTTTAAATTTGATAATATTTTTGTGTGACTTTTGTTATGAGATGGACCTGATTCTCAACGTTTTGGGATATTTGCAGTGGTCTAAGTATCACTAGAAATGGCAATTAATAAAGCGCGCAGCATCATCCTCAGTGCATTGAAATGAAGGATAACATTATAAGAATCAATCATGGGTATCCGGTAAAGATCGTGAATTCCAACAAAATATAATTTGTTTTAATCATTTATACCGAAGTTTGGAAATTTCCTATCTGAACCGGATACCCATGATTGATTCTTTTTCTTGCATACCATTTACATTCTGTACATTGACGTTGCCAGCTACTAACGTTTTGCATGTTTATTTGCATAATGACGTCATGCAACTATCATTGTTGATATAAGCGCGCATCTTTTATCTTGCCCCATGTGTAAGATCTGGATTTCCATCAGTTATGTAAAAGGCGGATAACCCTATCCGGTATGCAAGAATAAGGTCTCTAAGCCTTAACGTAAGGCATGTCTCAGACAACAATGGCATTAGTATCCGCTATATCAGCAGGACTAGCTTTAGATTATTAGTTACTGGGTTTGTTACTGACCCCCTACAGAAATATGTGGGGTCAGTCGATAGCCGAGTCTGTAGGGGGTCAGTAACAAGCCCACTAACTGATTTATTGCATCGAGCACCTTCTTAAGGCAAACGCCGATATTTAACCCATTTTAATGGAGCGTCATTGAGACGTTCGCGCAATTCGACGTCAAGACGTTGACGTCATGACCGGTACAGTTTAAAAACATTATTAAATTTACTTTATTATGTTTGTTTCTAACGCCTTCAAGAACTATTTGCAAATGATTTAAACTTTGAATCGGAATTGTAGTCCATATAGTTTTAGTGACCTCTATGAAATCTACTGACCCACTATAGAATAATAGAGGGTCACCATGTGACCGCTCTAATCCTGTCTCAGAGGAATTAAAATGGTGATTGCTCTACATAAATCGACGGTACATTTATGGTGTATTTATACTATTAAGAGTTTTGGGCATGTCCGGTTTCTACGACACCATTATATTTTAAAATGGATTGGACAATCTCAGCTTGACGCGCATCAAAATAATGTTTTACGTATAACAGTCACAGTCGTGTATGGTGTTAGAATCTGTGTTAAAGTCTGCAACAACTGAGTCGTGATTGAAAAACCACACATTTCTTGTAGAGTTTTGAACAGTTTTGGAATAAAATCGATAATACGAAATGAACAAATAGTTTACATGCCAATAAAACCAATACCTTTCAATAAGATATACATTTCAAATGTATGCCATATGTAATCGGACTAAATTGGATCGAAGAACTGTTACGTATATCTTTGAATTATTATGGATAAGGTGCTATAAATAAAGATGTCAAATACATTTTGTGTTTGCTTTCTGGTAAGGTTCAGTGAAAATTGACAAAAGTAGTGAGTCATGAAAGCATTGATTGCTTTCCGGACTGTTTTAAACAGCATGTCAATCGTTACACGTGATTTACGTTATCTGTTTCCATCATGTCGCCGACCTTGGGAACTAGTTGTGTCTCCTCTGAATTAAAAACAATGAAAATATCAATGTACAGTTCGCTGAACTATTTATAGTAGTACTTTGAACTATTTAAAGTACACTGGTCTATATGCCCATGTGTAGGCTATGAGAAATAATACCATTCTTTGACGAGTGTCTTATATATATATATCAGAAACGTTGTCTGTGCAGTGTGGCGGCGGTAAAACGTCTCCTCCGATTTTCGGAGATCGCTGAGCCCGGTATTTACAGATATCGGTGATACATTCTCAAATACCTTTTTCTTGCTTGAATTTCAAATAGGTGGTTCCACTACTCCAGCCTGCTTTTTAATTTAGTTTTTTGACTGTTATTTGCGATACGCAGGTTTCATAATCTTTGCCCCCAACTAAGTTCCATATTGATTATTTCGCCCATTATTTTCTCGTTTACGGCAAAGCGTTTTGTTATAAACCGCCGCTGGCCATGGAATGGTGTGAAAATACCTCGTTAAAGGTTCCATGTTCACCGTCATGTGCATACCACCTTCGGGATGTCTCAACTTTGTGTTCTATTGACTTTTTAAATATATTGAATTCTGGTCAACCTGGGGCTAGAGGGCGTGAACGGTAGCAAGCACTTAAGTTTTAATCAAACCGAGATTGCAATATATTGAGTTCTGGTCAACCCAGGGCTAGATGGCGTGAACGGTAGCAAGCACTTAAGTCTTAATCAAACAGAGATTGCAATATTTCTTGTTTTTATCGTGTTATCGTCAAATTTCATTTTGTTTTCATACTGTTTTTAAATAGTTATATTCATTTATTGCTCTGTGTTGGTAGCCGGTAGTGAATGGAAAATTATCCGAAAGCGCTAACGTGCTTCATGAAATTTGCCATTCACTATTGGACAGGCGTACAAAACTACCTACATGTAAAGGCTAAAGTCCTGAAATGTGAGACACAATTCTCAAACGTGTTAATAATTCATGTGCATTTGTCTGATTATTATACAAATGGAAATGCATTGTTTGAAGCTGAACTAAGTACACCTAAAAGGCACCCTAAGTCATAAAATATATGTAGACATTCCAAGGTCAGAAGTTTGGACTTATCCATAACAACATTAGTATGTGTCATGTCGTCTGAATATTTTATGTTTTACGGCTCGAAGACAGAACAAAAACATGCTTACTCTCAAACCCTTTTAAGAAGTATATTCAAACACGATATGTAATTTGTCATTGCCTATCATAGTAATCGCCCGTCTCCATGAGCGTCTATGAATTGATAATGCAGAGTAAACGATGTCGAGAATGAATAATGTCATCCTACGAAGATCTTAACGACAGCCATATTAAATGATATTTCTATAGTATATTTCTATTGTAGCATGGCCCCTGGTCGTTGATGTACTTTAACTTCAAGACATTAAACTTCCACTACTTAGACCATTGCCTTCTCTTTGTTATTATAAATCAAACAATTTAATACACTGCCATTGATTTTAGACGAAGAATTATTTATAAGCAATGTTGCTTTTGTTCTAAAAATTCTAAATGTTTAATAAAAACAATTATAAAAGAAAACAGGTATACGATTTTGAAACAAATGAAATATTTTAACACCACTGAGCCTTACAATGCGGTACCATGTTGTCAGCCCGTTTATGTTTGCGGAGTATCATACTGAGCTTCTACGCAACCCTGTAATTGTTGTTTGGATTTAAAACGTATTTTTGATGACTGACGAGAAAGAAATTAATGTCTATAAATCAGCTCCCTTTTTCTACCATCTAACTATCATTCGGATAATGAGCTTAACATACTGTTAACGATGTTGATGATTAACACATTAATTATATACGCTTGGGATAAAACATATAGACAGTTTGTGTAATGTCCAGCACTGTATATCGAGAACATATGAGAGACAGATTTAGCAAAAGTTTAGACTAATTTTAAAATGTATTATCATGTTAGCCGTTATTCTTAAGAGAAGATTATTGACAAATATTTTTGTAAAACAAATACATTAAGAGATAAATATGCTCAGAGTTTTAATCTGACGGAATATAATGTTTTTTACTGTCTGAGAAAAACGCGGGAGCGTATTGTATTGACTAGATCTATAGAACACATTTAGGCTAGTTATTTCAGCTACACACTATTTTTGTTTCGAATTTAAATAAATAACAGATTATGACGGTACTGATATAAATAATTTTAATGATGGAAGGCATATTCGTAATTTGAATCATTAGGTAATCAATAGCCATTTGTGGGACTAAACTAACAAATATGCTTAATTCTTTAATAAAAAACTACGTGAGGACTTACATTTCAATTGTTTAGCGAATGAAATTATTCCCTCCTCAGGTGAAGTGTATATTTTGAAATTTTCTTTCTTTCAAATATTCCATAAATGAATAATTCTGTTTACCTATGCATTGCATAAACTTTTTAAATGAATGTTGTTCAGAAATCTGGGTTGTCAAAACAAAACAACTATACTATCTGGAAAACAAATCCACAAGCATGTCACGGCCGAATTGTTTTGATAACTGATGGGCGCCAGCCTACGAAATTGAAGCCTTTGCTAAATATAGTAATTAAGCGAAACGATCTTTCAAATACTTGTGTTTCATGCTAAAATGCGTCTATCATACAATGTCTGTTATTAAAATAGTTCCTGCCTAGACAAGTCATTATCGTTGTCTAAAATTGCATTGCATCGCTTACTTAAGTGAGTCGATTATGCCTCAAAGGAATGTGCGTGTTTGTGGGAATCTGTCGTTGATGCTTCCGCCTTCTGTGTTTTTATTTCGGACGTCATGATTAAAGAAATATATAATAAACATCCTGTCATCCGTTTTGAATTATGCATATTAAATGTGCATGATGAGCTATCGTATATCATGGGCGTTTATTATCAGGCGGGAATGGGCTAATAGATAATAACTAATATCACTGGTGGGAGATGAATGAATACAAATGCTGTCATTCATATCTCATTGAGTTTAATGTGACATATTATGATATGATTTGCATTGAACTAAATTACTAAATTCATACTGTATCTCGTTTTAGAAATCTGCAACTCTGCATGGGATAATGCCCTTTCGCATGTAATGTTTACATGAAACCCCTACGCATCTCCATATCTTTGTAGATTATAGGAGGGAACTGTCCATGATTAATTTGAACGTGATACATCTTTAGTGACTAATACGCCTTCTTATAAGGCTGGGTAATCATTTGTTTGCTTCTTATATATAGATTGTGTAACAACAATGTCATTTGTCACGTAATAATAATAAATAAAGTAACGCGTACAAAATAAAGAAATAAAAAAACGTATAACATAAGTGTTACCTACGCGTTCTACGCTTGTACTTAATTATGTCGACTTTTTATTGAAAAAGTGTCGATTATTACGGATAGCGAGATATAGAGTACTGGTTCTACCCAGGAAACGTGTGTGGTCTACCGCCACCACGAAATAATCGACCGTCATATACAGCCTTACTTGTGCTGAAAATGACGTCAGACACCATTCAACATTTCACAGTGTCTGCAGCAAGACCATAGCTGTCCATGAACTCTTGTACGATGAGTTACAATTGAATACTGGTAATAAAGGTATGTATTAATGGGGCCCAGCCGACACTGTCGGCACTGGACAATATTAATCACACTTGACTGCGTGTATATCAAAATATATGCAAAACATTTTAAGCAGGTATACAGTCAACGAAATGCACGCATTCAAAACAAACGACATTGACAAGGAAAATGCAAAGTATGCGACACCACAAACATAAAAGGGTTGATGATTTAACTGCCGCCTTGGAACAGTCATTAGCAAAAAGAAAGGTCGCTGTGAGTTTAAACCAGGTTCTAGGTTAAACCAAACCTCACTCTTACCCTATTATCATCCACATGCTGAAAATAAAACTGGACATTGATTATAAATTAATAATTCCTGCCAGTCTATATTCTATATGTTTAGTTTGTTTTATAAACTGTTGTTATTACACGGTTTGAAGGCAATTGTAAACTCCAGCATGATCAAGCTTAGTCTTACGCGTGCTACTGATGATAAACCTTAACATTTTAATACATTATCAACGAGTTTAACTTATAACTTCGTAAAATTATTATACAGTTATATTCACTAAAAACATCTCAGAACATTCTACAAAGACCTTGCAAGGGCATGATACTATAATTGAAATACATATGAACAATGGATACTATGTAACAAAACATTCCTATCTGTGAACAAACTTTACAATTTCACGAAAGTTATTTTGGCTGTTTATGATGCTACATGTACTATTATCAAAGTGATTATACGATATCAAGTTTTTGAAAGTCAACACGGTACCGTTTAACTTTCCCTGTAGTTGTTTTGCATGTACATTATAAACAAGTAAACACATGAAAAACTTCTCACTATATTTTGTTGAGTTTACTGTATAAAATATCTCGCCATTTGACGCCGGTGGTTTTCTCGTGCAATTTTATGTGATCTAAAGCTATTTATACAAACCCCAATCCAAATACAATACACTGGAAATAGGTACTTTCTTTGTGGCTTTCTATGCTATTGTTTGTTTGTATTTATATATACACGAGTATCTTTGTGTTTTACTTCTATTGCCTATTAATGCTGCCTTGTTGGTCTGAGAATAGTTCATGGTGCGGATTTCTTTATTTACACTGTCCCGTTTTATTGGGTTGACGCTAGGGTAAGTGTGAGGTTTGGTGCACCCTAGAAACTGGTTTAAACCCCAGCGGCCTTTTTTGCCTCTGACCGTTCCAAGGCGGTAGCCCTATTATCAACCCTTTTGTATTTGTGATGTCTTATTTTTGCCTTTTATTCATCTTTAAAGTTCTTTGTTTCTGTGTGTGTTTGTGGTTGACTGTCGTCCTTGAATGCTGCTTTTCCTGTTTGATTTTTATATCTATGTTTTACATTAGGTATATGAAGGAACCAAAATCAATCCATTTTAAACATATTACAAGCATCGTGATCAGATAATTCCAGGCCCTGAGTCTGATTGTCAACAAGGTTTCTTCTGTGTGGCCTGACTACAAACGGAGCCACCGGATTTCTTCCGCTTATCCCGATTCTGGACGACGCCATTTAGATTATTCTGTGTGTCATTGGGCAAGCCACTTTTTCCTTCGCGCGAGTTAAAAACATTTTAATATACTGGTATTTGATAGTAGCAATACGATAATCCCAGGTAAATTTATATGTATCTTGTTTTCTTTTTTTTCTTTTTTTTTTGGTGCTTAAATAATGTGTTGCCGGCCGTTAAACAAGAAAAGCAGATATAAAAGTCAACCAGAAAATGCAGCATTCAAGAAGAGTATGACAGGAGAATCGTCGAACACGATAAATATAAAACATATTGCAGTTTCGGTTTGATTGTGACTGTTCATGAAAGGTAGTGATACTGTCTGGCTACCTTCAACGTTGTATTTTCATATCATTCCATGGCCAGCGGCGTATGGTTCCAGTTTCTAACAAAATGCTCTTTAATAATATCTGATATTAAAATAAAAAAAATCATTTATGCTTACTAATACAATTTCAAAAATGTTTACAGCTTCCAAATGTAATATTATTTCCCTGGGACAATTTTCAAATAATGTTAATTTTTTAATTTTGTGATTTAACCATATGAAAAGAAAGTAACATTAACTATTGACACAGTCCCTTAATCTCGTTTTCTTTATCGGACCTCGGTTTAAGTATTCCTTTAAGGTATTTGTTTTAGGACTGAGTATTAACTTTCATACCCGATCCTACTCCTTCTGCAAGAAGCAAAAGCGGGGTTGGCTGTGGTACGAAATAAAACCTTAATTTCGGCTTAAAATGTTTGCCTATTGTATCTGTAATTTTAATCAGGTTATTGCGTTTTTTGCACTAAAAATGTTTTTAAACGCGTTTTATTGTCAAAATATCCGTTATAAAATCCTGCTTATATAAGCTTTCCCATCGTTTAATGGAATTAATGCCGGACCAGGTACTGTTGCGTGTCATCTCATGTGTGTACATTGCTTTAAAATGTACACCTCATTGCACATTTACTTTAAAGATACAATAAAAAAGAGAGATAATTAATTCTAGCAAGATTAACTTAAGACGTCGCTACGAACTTTTAGCTTATTATGTACTTACCGGTGCAATTCCAACTGATGCATGAACCCGAAATCTTAGCTGAAATGCTTAACCATTATAAACATACAGTGTACGTATGTGTGCGCATATTTGAAAATGCGAATAAAGAAAGTTTTCAATCAGGTTATTCTTTATGAAGCATTCATTTAAAAATATTACTTTAAATACCAGACTACTAAATGTGAAATATATCTAAAAAAAATGTTCTTGAGCTGCTTTTTAATGTAGCCAGTGCATATTTATAGTCACGTCTGTTCGCACGCACACACAAACACTTATTCATATAATTAAATGTCATTACGTGGTTCCACCTTAATTCCATTAAGCGATTGGAATGCCTATATAAGCAGGATTTTATAACGGATATATCGACAATAAAACACGTTTAAAAACATTTTTACTGACAAAATGCGATAACCTTTTTAAATTATCTATTTAATATTTTAATTTTACAATATGCAAACTTTTTAAGCCGAAATTAAGTTTTTATTTCATACCCCAGCCAACCCCGTGTTCGCTTCTTTGGAGAAGGGGTTGAATTGGGTATGAAAGTTACTACTCGCACCACGTAATGTATTGTTTCGTTCTATGATCAGTAGTATTATTTATAGTGGTCCTTCGGGTCCAACGAACCGAATATAGGAGTCTTTCAAGTAGAATACCGATTAAACCGGTGATAGGGTGCGTGAGAGGTGTTGCTTCTTACATTACCTCTCATAAACAGAATTAATAAAACAGAGTATGGTACTTTATTCTCTTGGTTGCGTTTATTGCTTCCAAAGGATCTCAAATTTCCATATTTATTGAGTTAGTCTTTTGTGTCATTAAGTATGAACATTTTCATATCTAACTATCTGTTACATTATTAATGTTTGGGATGCTTGTTTCAGCCAGACATGAGCAATATTAATAATACGTACATAAATTATATATCACTAGAACTGGAATTAATAAATATTTTGCAGTCAAAATGCTTTTTTAGTAGATGGGGCTTTTCCCCTGTAAACTCCTTGTTGCTGGGACATCAAAAAATTCAGAAAATTGAAATATTTCAGTTAGCCTTAATATTTTGCTATAAATCTGTTAGAGTGTCTTAATTTAGTACAGTATTTAGTATAAAAGTCGAAATGCAGCTTTCACAGAACACAGTAAACCATTTTTTGTTAAAAATTACATAAAAAAATTCTAATTGTTCATGCAGCGGTATTTTTATTTACCACTAACAACTTATTTAGATACCAGTTGAATTTTGTCTGAAAATTCAAAAAAAAAATCTTTGGCTGAAAAAAGCACCCCAAGCAATAGTACACAGCTAATGCACAACACAGTTATTTGCGGGAAGAGCAAATGATTTAATATTATTAATTAATCTCACTTTCATTTCAGAATACCGAATGTGTTACATCAATATGCTTTTAGAAGAATGTCAAGAAGGGACATCGTGAAGGCTATAGCGAATTCATTAGTAAGGTAATATCTCTTCATATTTGTATAATTTTTGAAACATATACTAGTTGCGAATATTTATTTCAAGTTGGCTCCCAGAAGGAGGCTCGAGTTCTTAACCAAATTATATCCAATCCATGTCGAGAATAAATTGTGCTTTACTTGCTGAATTGATTTGATATTTAACGGCTCATATGTCCAAATATATATGTCTTCGCAATCTCATTAACAATTTGGTGAATTTGATTTTCCCTATCACATAAAAACAACGTGTCGCAGTTAACTTCCAAGTTCCCTGTCGCCAGATCCAGGTTGCAAGTTCAAAGGTAAAATGTCAAAGTTGAGAATTGTTATGTTTTCATCATATCTCCGTAAGCAATTGAAGGATTAATAATGAAAAAGTGTACATCTGAATAGATGTTTTGGATAGTCAATTCGGTAAAAATATATTCTGTATCAGTTGACTGACAATTACATACTGATATGGATGGTGTGTGTTTGTTTTTTCAGATCACCTGTACGTAGGGGACATCAACACATGACAGACGCCGGGTACGGGTCACGTATTAATGCGGCTTCCAAAATGGCCAGTGCATTGATAGGTTAGTATTACGGAAAAAATAATCCATTCATTGTCGCGTATGTCTGCCATTTTGAAAAAAAAATGAATATGCCCAAGTCTTCTATTCCATGTCATGCTTTGCCTTTTTTTACACTTGTGAACGACGAAACAGAATACGCTAGATTAATTGAATGACATGAGCCATATATCAGCATGTATGTCACTCTGTGTCTTTATTTACACACGTGAAAGACAAAATAGGATGCCTCAGGTTAATTAATATGCCAGCATCTGAGATGCATGCGCTATCCCGAAAATCTTTGACAAATGTACTGTTTTCATATATGAATATGTATGAAGCCAAACTACATTAGGACAACGTCAATGATCTATATATTTCTACACTCTGTCTTTTTTCCTTGCATGTTGCATCATCCTATGTCAATGTTGCTTTTTAAAGGGATGTCTTTTTTGTCTTTTTAAATGCAAGGAATGTCCTGTCTGGTTTATGAATCAAAGGGAGGTATTTGCAAATGGCAAGAACATGTTGCATGTTTTGTAATACATAGTTAATTTAATAGTAGCTTCTGAAGGTGGTGTATATCATTTTCAGCACGTGGGTGTTAATTCAGTATATTGGGTTTATCAGAAACATGTATCCTCAAGAAATGGGACACAGTTTTCACGGATGATGTAATTATTATCATTTGGAATATATTTAATAACCTTTAATAACATATGTTCAACGTGTCGCGCGGCGGATTTGTAACCGGAGGCCCCGGGTTCAATCCTCCGTGGTGCCACTGAGTTCCGTCGGTGTGTTCTTGGGCAAGACACTTTACCTAGCCCCGTCCGTCGGATGGGGACGTAAACCGGGCGGTCCCGTGTATCGGTCTTATCCTCCGAGCACGTTAAAGAACCATAGGAATCTATTCGATAATAAGAGTAGGGCAGGTTCCCGGATTCCTATGTATCCTTCCCCTCTCTCTGGGGCGGCTCTAAATAACCTATACTGTGTTGATGAGCCGTAAAACAACATTCAATTCAACGTGTTTATGTCTTCTAGTAAATGCCCTTTAACACAATAGACAAAAATGCATAAGCAGAGCGTGTTGGACAATACCTCTTTGAAGGAGTGATCGGTAATAACCTTGTAAAGACCACTTGTAGCATGGTCGCTGACATTTCCTGTGTATTTGCACTGTTGTAAATCATTGTAAATTTAGAACTGAAAATAACATCCTGTAAAAATGGTCCTCTAACTACCAGTTATCGTATGGAGTTAGAGCATGGCAGTCAGATGTAATAGAAATGCTACAAAATAAATACGCCACGCCAATCTCGATGTATTCATCAACATACTCGATGAGACCATACTCTTTTACTGAATGTTAACCCTTTCGCCGCCAAATTTCAAATGTCGTTTGCTTAAACTTGAATTTAAACCTTCCGATAATAGTTTATATATAAAGTGTTATGGAAAACATTATTTCTGAGTGGCGAACGGTGTAAACCCTGATCAGCCTAAACATTGTGTGCATATTGATCTGTGCCTACGCTGGTCGTAAACTCTATTATTGGTAGACATGTTTTTCCAAGCAATACTATACTTCCTAGATGGACTGGTTGATTTATATCTTAAAGTCACTCACCCGCCAACAGCAAGCTAATTTTACAACATATGCACAGCGCTTCAAATTCGACGAACGATAAGGTATATATAAAACAAACATACAGTTGCAAATCCTTACTCTAGAAATACAATATAAACATGAAAACCGGCCAGCCAAAAACATCGCCTTTTCGTTATTGCTTGAAGCTTCGAATAAAAATTACCAACTCTAAATTCATTTCACACATATTCATGTGCGGCTATTTTATGAACCCGGTGATACATATACAGTTTTAATTAGCATATATCCATCATTATGTGACCTCAACACATGGGTAGAGTTTGAAAGAACGGTTTTATAGCGAAATTTGGCGCTTGTGTTACTTTAAAGATCACATTCTTGACCAATGTGCTCCTTTCGGTTTTGCAGAAACATACTGCTCCTATAATTAATGCTACATATGGTCATAATATTTATCTTGTATTTTAATAATTTACTTTTCTCTACAGTCTTATTTGTACTTGCCTTGTTGGATGTATGAATCCAATCCGATATTGTAGCCGGACATGTTGTATTAAGAGCGTATTTTTTACTTATAAATATTTATATGCACAATCTAGGCAATTTATTTGCTGTGAAGCACGTATTTATTATTCAAACACGTGCCACTAAACCAGGATAGGATACAGTTGTTAATTTCCTGTAGTACAGTCTAGATGAACGTGAAAGAATGAATAAATCACCATGTAACAAATGTGTCAAATACAACAGTAAGGTTTAGGCTACGGCAGTAAGGAGTATATGTCCCATGGTAAAACATTGTCGGCGTATGTATATATAAACAAATACGAATACAAATTTTGTATTTAGGCCATCCTTAAACAATTGTTGGATTGTTGTGCTCCGACTTACTCATTGAAAAGGCATCAACCTAGCTTTTTATAAGCATTTGTGGGACTACATTTGTTTTAAACATTGTTTTAGCATCGGACCGCAAATAGCTATGTACGGTGAAACGCTTTCACCTCTGTTAGAGGACTCAGTAAAAACAAAAGGTACTACCTACCTACTCACTTAAAACTTTAAGAGCTTTAAGGCACTTGGCCTTCAAGTATTTAAGGTGTGGTATAAACGTTAATTTACGGGAGCACAGTAAACCAACAATGTTTTAAGGATGGCCAAAGATAACTTAAAGGCCGCTGGGGGTTTAAACCAAGTTCTAGGGTGCACTAAACCTCACTCTTACCCTATTTCACCCCAATATGACGTTCTGGCACGGATCAGGATCATGGCATGATTGGTGAAGAAAAAAATGTCCTTTTTAGACAATGTTATAACATCGGACAATGTTTCAAGGGCAAATGAAGGGTGTCTTAAATCATCACATAAATTACCCCCAAGACGAACATGACAGTCGTCTTAATAAGACATACATGGTCCTCAACTTTAACAGTGTCTTTAAAACGGGGTCTTATCAACCCCGTTTCTCAGTCGTAATGGAACCGATCTCCATCTAAGTTTGCTAAAACATACCGTTGTCTCGGTGTCATAATCCGTTTACAATATTATTCTGTTTTAAACTCATTTTTCAAAGTAGAATCAGATTTGATAAAGCCACGCAATGTTACGTGTGTCGGACCTTCTCATTGTTGTATTCAATGTGCAGTTTATTTCATATATGCACACCGTATTTAGATGGCTATTAAAGTGTCCCAGTCAAATATAACGAAACGACTACTTTGGATACCGTAGAGGGACATGCTTATACAAAGAATTATATATTAAACAAGAAATTTGGTTCAAAACGTAAATATAATTTGACAATTTCAACATTTTTTAATTGTCTTAAATTTATGAGGAATTGTTGCAGTACCTTCAAAGTTAACGTAAAACTTTTCGCGTTGCACTCTTTCTGAGGTAGCTTGAAATGGCTTTAAGAGTTGTAAGATATGAAACATTGAATATAATTCCGTTAACACACATTTACTGTTTTGCAGCTCAACACGATATCTATGGGGCCTACGGACCTGGGAAACGAAAACGAACGTCGGCAGAAACATCGTTAGAATTGTCGAACAGACTGATGGATACATCAACAAACATGAAAAGCGTGTGATTGTTTTCGATGATTTATTTCAGAACTTACAATTTAAATTTTGATGATATTTCAATGGTTGAGAGATTTTAATGTCTATTCATGTAAGATTGTTAGATTTATTTTCTGCTTTTAGTCATATTAGAATACATCACTTACCAAATCAGTTAATCTTAATTACTTACATTACGAAAGCAATGTTGTAAGAAAGCATTATGTATAGCAGTAAATATATATCTTTGTGTAATATGTACGTTATAACTAAACTATCAATTCAAATAACTGTAAAAATAAATCCACGCTTCTCCAATTAGCTAGTGTTGATGAGTGTTTTCATATTAAGAAGACGATATTGCTAATGTAACTGATGACCTTAACATTTTATTACGGGCATATAGGTTCCATAGACGTTTCTATTTCACGTTTTTATTCAATTTCGGTCAAGTATTATCTTAGCAGATTATGACAACATCGTTAAATAACCGCTATACATATGCATGCTCATTGTTTGGGTCTAAGTGTCGAAAACCCAAAATGGCAACATTACAAAATGTCACATCCATACACCAGACGCCTACAGGATGCAATTGATATTGTCTAATTACAAATTGGATGAACATTAAATTAAGGAGGTTGGCTGGGAAAGGACGTAGTGCTGAGATTTTTATTAAAATTATATATAAAGCTTCTTTGGTATCATTTAGATATAAAATTATCTAAAAAGGGGTAGGCCATCACACTTTTTTCCACAAGACGTCTTTGAAGAAGGCATATATTTCCAACTCCAACATTTCACTAAAAAGAGGAAAAATAGAGTCATTTAACATTTTCACAATTGTTTTCAAAACATTATATTTATTGAAAAACAACAATAAATTTTCGATTGCATATACACATATCTTTCAAAACATGCACAAACAATTGTAATCCTCATTCGTCGTTTTACTTTAAAAAGCAAACATATGTGGACCGTATCCCACCCACTTTTTTACCCGAACAATAATTCAAGATAAAAAATAAGTATGTTTTAATGCTGATTTTTTTTTAAAACTTGTATATGACAAGGTCCTATAATATTACTTTCAAAAAAAGTAAAATATATATATGTCATCAGGCTTCTAATGATGTTTTTATTAAACATTCTTTAAATTACACGCATTTTGAAGTTATTTTCACTGGAAAATACTGTACTCACAATATTGAAATAGAGATCGAATATAAAATTAGCGCAGTATCTACTTTTATATATGTATTCTACTACTGAAAAACAAAAATCTAATTGTTTATGTAGTTAAAGGATAAATTATTCTCACAGCTAACCATACCCCCTATTTTGTTGACAATAAAAATGACGGAAAAAATATGGGGGGAAATGCTTGCTTGAAATTTGATATAATACCGTCTTAAATCCTATATAATATCCATATCTATATGTACTGGAATGCAAAAAAATGAAACAATTATGTTGCCAAATAAAACTGTGATTTAAAAAATTAAATTCTTAGACATGAAGATGTCAAAACTTGACCAGCCAACATCCTTAAAAGAAGAGATTATTCCGTTACAGAAACTGACTCTGTACATTACAAGCCATTGATATAGAATATACGAAACTACGCATCAGTATTACAGAATAAATAAATTCAAACAAGCAGAATGCGAAACAACAATGGAATAGCCTACATGCATTATCTGGATTCGAACATTTAAGTTCAAGCAAATTATATAAATTGTGATTTGGTAAATAGTATAACTATTCCGTATATGGCAGCTAATACACTTTACTTAAATGAACGCATTTACAAATGATATAAAAAAAAAAAATTATATAGTAGATATAAAAGTCGAACAGGAAATGATCACAGTCAACATCACAAACACAAAATGATTGACAATAGGCCTTGGAACGGTCAGTGGCAAAATTGCCGCAGTTCATCTATTAAAATCCACAATTAACACCGGTAGAGCTATTATTTGTTGAAAGTCTACTTTTGATTCAATCAAAATCTACTTGTTCTGACGACCTGAATGTCTGAGGACATAAACTGTCTGCCTCTCCTATACTTATCCACACGTGTTCAAAAATACGGTTATACCGTTATATGAAACGGGCACTGCCTATTAACTAGACTGCTTCACTGCGCATGTACCGTTTCACTCCATACACCGATTTCTTTGCCATATTTACGGCTAAATAAAGAAGCGCATTCCAACCACGATCGTGGCCAAGCGTCTGATCTACGTTCTATAAAAACATATACATGCATTAGGATTTCACTCACCGAAGCATTGTGGTGTAGTGGTTATAGCGTCTGCCTTGCTTTCGGGAGGTCGTGGGTTCGAGTCCCCTGACCGCGTCATACCCAAGACTTTAAAAATGGAGTAGTCACTTGTAACCCTTGCCTGACGAGCAAATAATGGGTAGTGCTACGACTGATTGACCAGTGTCAGAATAATGTGAATGGGTGGGTGGGGGTATCATGTCTACTACGGCGTGGTATTCCAGTGTGGCAGCACTATAAATAAACCATTGAGTTCGCTGCTTCAAGTAGACATATCATCACATCACACAACAACACACAGATAAAAGTCCAGACATTGTGCCTATAATCGTCGGATAGGACGCCTGTCGTAGGTGGAGGGACTATAATCCTTAGAAATACACACACACACACACAGGATTTCACTCAATACTCAATACATATTGCAGACACGTCACTAACATAAAGAAAGTAAAGTGGTGGGATATCTATAAACTGTGAAAATGGCTACGCCTAAAAAACAAGCAGGTAAACATAATGGCGGACTTCTACAGTCGTTTATATTTAAACGCTATGTAACAGTCTACCTATTAACATACTAGCTATAAGCTTACCTTAGTATGCTGTATTATGTACTTTGTTTTTGAAAAGTTATTTCGGTATACATGTTGGTCGACATCTTAACCTATGATAATCTGGTTTTAGGGCATGTCATTTGAATATGCATTTCTTGATCTGTCAATGTGTTCGGTTAATTTGATTATACTATGGCGATGCAAGAGCTAAAAAGGTGCACATTATGTTTATGTCAAAACTTTCCTGGTTCTTATCCTCTTAAAGCGATCGATATACATCAAAAAGTTCAAGTTTCTGAAATAACTTCTGTCTTTTCATTCATGGTAGCTGGTGTTCGTCGTAAGTCCGTTATTATTTTGATTTTACATCAATGACTTATCAGCATCTAGGGAAACTGCAGTTAAGTAGATATTTGCAGACGATTTAAAATATAGAGAATACGTAACTGTTGGGGTCGATTATTCCTTTAATCGATGGTAGTCGTGTTTTTTTTTTACTCTCTCACGTACGCTCGTTCGTGAAGAAAGCAAAACATGACTACCATCGAGTGACGGATTTCCCTATAATCGATCTCAGCAGTTAAATAATCTATTTATTACATTTTAAATCAATGTATCTATACTATTAACCTATATTATTCGCTTTATTGAACGTTATCGACGGATAATGTCGACGTCAGTAACACTTTATTGACGTCATATCACAACATCACAGTTAGTTATTTTTGTGTTCGAAATTAGTTAATATTTAGGGATTAAGAATATTCTTTCACTGAGAAATCCCGATCTTTCGCCCACAGAAATGTAATAAACAGGTTTCTTGGCCCTACACATCATCTGCAGTTAAATTGAATTGGGGTTTAAACGGCGCACCAATACAAAATGGTTATATGGCAACAACAAGAATGATAATTCCGGGGTCACGTATGCAAAATGGGCCTAGAACCTTATAGAGTAGCTAAAATTATTCGTTGGAGCCACGATCATTGTTGTTTATGTCAGCACTCCCGTGGAACCTGAAACATTACAGGGATCACAATGAAGACCTTTTTAACTATGGCCATATCAACATTAACGCCTGGAGTGTCTTAAATCCATTAATTTCTGTCAATGAATGAACCAATATCATAACTAAAATATATACTGAGGGGAAAAAGTTCAACAAGTTTTTTAGATGAAATAATACTGTATACAAGATATACTGACATTTTGGTACTTTACGGGCTTGACCCCTACGGTCATTTATTCGTTATGCCATTCGACTGTTATTGATGTGTGTTTAATAAAATAGTGTGTCTATGGCAGTAGTTTCTTGATTTTACAACAAAAAATGTCTTATTTCCAGGGTGCAACAAAAACTTGCTAAACTTTTTTCCCTCAGTATAGTTCTTCTTATAAATTGCAAAATAAATGGTATTAATATAAGTATGCACATTTGTTTCAGTGCACATATGAAAACATTAAATGTAGTTTCAAAGAAGACATATTAGGTGTTCGGGATGGTTACAATTGTGTACTATTGATTTTACGAATATTGAGTTCTACTCAACCCGGGGCTAGAGGGCGTGAGCGATAGCTAGCATATTACATTACCGCTCATGAACAGTCTCAATCAAACCGAGACTGCAATATTTCGTATGTGTCGTGCTCGGCCGTTTCCAAAGGTCCATTATCATACCTTTTTTTTTACAGTTGGTACAACTCACGCTTGATATTGCTTAATTAATAACTTTCAAAACACAACAAAAACTTCGCTGTATCTATTATTTCGCATTAAGAACTTTCTATTACAATGCGCAAAAAGTTTTTTAAATCTTACATAATCTGCATAACAGAATCGTTGCGTCATTTGGGGGCAATTATATGTTTCCGTAGAGTCTAAATCTGCAGATTTAAAAAAAAACAGAGATAAAAACATATATCTCGACATCTCTAGACTGTATTCAACAGGATGATGTTCCCAGACAGCAATAATTCCACAGCAAACTCTTAAAATTTAAAATCAATTAAGTATCTTATCTGCTAGGTATCTTAAAGATGCCTTTAACGGTAGTTATCATTGTTCACTACCGTTCATGAACCGAGACCGCAATATTTTTTATATTTATCGTGTACGACGATTTCCAAATCTTTTCTTTCATGCCTTTTTATATATCACAGTAGAGTCGCCTGTGCAGTGTGGCGGCGTAAAACGTCGCCACATGCTTGCAATCAGATATGTTATTCATTCCGATCGTCGTTTCTTTATATACAGATATCGGAGGAACTTTCTCAAATACTTCGTTTTCTTACTTTCATTTCGAAAAGATGGTTCCACTACTCTAGCCTTTAAAGGCTCTGAGTAGTATTGTCTGCTTTTTAATTTTATTTTAGTCTTTTGACTGTTACTTGTGATATGCAGGTTTCTTACCCGCTGCTCCAAACTAAATTCCATTTCGTTTATTTCGCCCATTGTTTTCTTGTTTAGGGCAAAGTATTTTGTTAGAAACTGGGATCATACGCCGCTGGCCATGGCATGGTATGAAAATATCACATTGAAGGTTCCATGTTCAGCGTTATATGTGATGGCTCAATATTTCGTACTACTGTCATTTTAAATATTGAGTTCTGCTCAATCCGGGGCTAGAGGGCGTGAAAGGAATATAGCGTTTTCACTACCGTTCATGAACAGTCTCAATCAAACCGAGACTGCAATATTTTTTATTCTCGTGTTCGACGATTTCCTAATTTCTCCTTTAATACCTTTCGTACTCTTTTTACCCTAATATTCACTATATAAGCTCATCCTTAACTGATAAGGTGTTATTGGATAATGTTGATATTAAAAACGATGTTTGTTTGCGATATAAAAATATAGTTTGGAACGCTCTTCTTTATTATAACGAACAAGATGTTAATCAGTTAATTGTATTATAATATGTAAGCCTATATGTTTAAATTATATCAATTATCTAAACTAATACATAGTTTCCCCGAGATGTCGACCAACATGTAAACCGGTATAAACAAACCTATATGTTTCATGTGATTAATTTAGAAATCATATTATTATTTTCAGTCTCTGTATTGAACTTATTTACACGTAGAATAATCATTTTACACACATTTATGCATTCCCATGGAGAAGTTGGAATGTTCAGAAATCCTCAATGGTATCGTATTATATTTAAGAGCAGTTCCTATAGCTGGTTCAAAAACTATAGTTACGAGATAATGTTATCCTCCGAAGACGTAACATTCCAGTGCATTTATACATCACGTTTCGTTATAGAAATTTGATAAAATAGTCATA
>JAWPHD010017508.1:0-44253 GCA_037043455.1 Cyrtodaria siliqua | reverse complement strand
CACGAGCTATAGTCGTAGCACAGACGACAACCAATAAGAAAAACATACACGAGCTATAGTCGTAGTACAGACGACAACCAGTAAGAAAAACATGCACGAGCTATAGTCGTAACACAGACGACAACCAATAAGAAAAACATACACGAGCTATAGTCGTAGCACAGATGACAACCAGTAAGAAAAACATACACGAGCTATAGTCATAGCACAGACGACAACCAGTAAGAAAAACATGCACGAGCTATAGTCGTAGCACAGACAACAACCAGTAAGAAAAACATGCACGAGCTATAGTCGTAGCACAAACGACAACCAATAAGAAAAACATACACGAGCTATAGTCGTAGCACATACGACAACCAGTAAGAAAAACATGCACGAGCTATAGTCGTAACACAGACGACAACCAGTAAGAAAAACATACACGAGCTATAGTCGTAGCACAGACTACAACCAATAAGAAAAACATGCACGAGCTATAGTCGTAGCACAGACGACAACCAGTAAGAAAAACATGCACGAGCTATAGTCGTAGCACAGACGACAACCAATAAGAAAAACATACACGAGCTATAGTCGTAACACATACGAAAACCTATAAGAAAAACGTAACACAGACGACAACCAATAAGAAAAAACATACACGAGCTATAGTCGTAACACAGACGACAACCAGTAAGAAAAACATAACACAGACGACAACCAATAAGAAAAAACATACACGAGCTATAGTCGTAACACATACGACAACCAGTAAGAAAAACATACACGAGCTATAGTCATAGCACAGACGACAACCAGTAAGAAAAACATGCACGAGCTATAGTCGTAGCACAGACGACAACCAGTAAGAAAAACATACACGAGCTATAGTCGTAGCACAGACGACAACCAGTAAGAAAAACATACACGAGCTATAGTCGTAACACAGACGACAACCAGTAAGAAAAACAAACACGAGCTATAGTCGTAACACAGACGACAACCAGTAAGAAAAACATACACGAGCTATAGTCGTAGCACAGACGACAACCAGTAAGAAAAGAATACACGAGCTATAGTCGTAACACAGACGACAACCAGTAAGAAAAACATGCACGAGCTATAGTCGTAGTACAGACGACAACCAGTAAGAAAAACATACAGGAGCTATAGTCGTAGCACAGACGACAACAAGTAAGAAAAACATAACACAGACGACAACCAATAAGAAAAAACATACACGAGCTATAGTCGTAACACATACGACAACCAGTAAGAAAACGAAACAGACGACAACCAATAAGAAAAAACATACACGAGCTATAGTCGTAGCACAGACGAAAACCAATAAGAAAAACATACACGAGCTATAGTCGTAACACAGACGACAACCAGTAAGAAAAACGTAACACAGACGACAACCAATAAGAAAGACATACACGAGCTATAGTCGCAACACAGACAACAACCAGTAAGAAAAACATGCACGAGCTATAGTCGTAGCACAGACGACAACCAGTAAGAAAAACATACACGAGCTATAGTCGTAGCACAGACGACAACCAGTAAGAAAAACATACACGAGCTATAGTCGTAGCACAGACGACAACCAGTAAGAAAAATACACATGAGCTATAGTCGTAGCACAGACGACAACCAGTAAGAAAAACATACACGAGCTATAGTCGTAGCACAGACGACAACCAGTAAGAAAAACACACACGAGCTATAGTCGTAGCACAGACGACAACCAATAAGAAAAACATACACGAGCTCTAGTCGTAACGCAGACGACAACCAATAAGAAAAACATACACGAGCTATAGTCGTAACACAGACGACAACCAGTAAGAAAAACGTAACTGACGACAACCAATAAGAAAAACATACACGAGCTATAGTCGTAACACAGACGACAACCAATAAGAAAAACATACACGAGCTATAGTCGTAACACATACGACAACCAGTAAGAAAAACATACACGAGCTATAGTCATAGCACAGACGACAAGCAGTAAGAAAAACATGCCCGAGCTATAGTCGTAGCACAGACGACAACCAATAAGAAAAACATACACGAGCTATAGTCGCAGAACAGACGACAACCAGTAAGAAAAACATGCACGAGCTATAGTCGTAGCACAGACGACAACCAGTAAGAAAAACGTAACACAAACAACAAACAGTAAGAAAAACATACACGAGCTATAGTCGTAGCACAGACGACAACCAGTAAGAAAAACATACACGAGCTACAGTCGTAACACAGACGACAATTAATAAGAAAAACATACACGAGCTATAGTCGTAGCACAGACGACAACCAGTAAGAAAAACATACACGAGCTATAGTCGTAGCACAGACGACAACCGGTAAGAAAAACATGCACGAGCTATAGTCGTAACATAGACGACAACCAGTAAGAAAAACGTAACAGACGACAACCAATAAGAAAGACATACACGAGCTATAGTCGTAACACAGACAACAACCAATAAGAAAAAAAATACACGAGCTATAGTCGTAACACAGACGACAACCAGTAAGAAAAACATACACGAGCTATAGTCGTAGCACAGACGACAACCAGTAAGAAAAACATACACGAGCTATAGTCGTAACGCAGACGACAACCAGTAAGAAAAACGTAACACTGACGACAACCAATTAGAAAAAACATACACGAGCTATAGTCGTAGCACAGACGACAACTAATAAGAAAACATACACGAGCTAGTCTCATTACAAAGGCGTTTAATAAAAAGAAACAATATAGGAGCATGTGTCGTAACAGGGACGTTAAGCAAAGACAAAAACGTGCACGAGCAACACAGACGACAACCAATGAGAAAAACATAGACGAGATAGTGTCGTAACAGAGGCGTTTAACAATAAGAAAAATATATAGACAAGTGTCGTAACACAGACGTAAAGCAGTGATAAACATATACGATCAGAACAAACTACGAGCACGAATCGTATCACAGGCGCCTCAAAACACATACGAGCACGTATCGTATCACAGGCGCCTCAAAACACATACAAGCTAGTACCGTATCACAGGCGCCTCAAAACATATACGAACACGTATCGTATCCCAGGCGCCTCAAAACATATACGAGCACGTATCGTATCACAGGCTCCTCAAAACATAAACGAGCGCGTATAGTATCACAGGCGCCTCAAAATATATACGAGCACTTATCGTATCACAGACGCCTCAAAACATTAGTTAACAATGAGAAAAAACATTAACGCGCAAGAGCCGTAACAGAGGTGTTACTCGTTTAAATTGATAAAAAACATATATGATTGAGTATAATTGCAGCGACAAATAACATAAGAGCAAGAAACTCGTTTTGTTTGTTTGTTTGTTTGTGTTGTGTTTTGCGTCACTTTCAACACATGTTAGGTCATATATGACGGTCGATTTAATTTGTTTTTGGTTCTGGTAGACAACCCATTTTTCCTGGTAAGAACCAATACTGTATACCTCCCGCCATCCGTAAGAATCGACACTTCCTCACTTTATACAAGTCGAGCTCCCATTGGGATTCGAACCCGCAGCGGTGAGCGGCGAAGGTTTATAACGCAACGTCGTTAACCATTCGACCACGGAGACATGCTCACAACAGAGGCGTTAAACAATGACTAAACATACACGAGGAGGCGCTAAATAATAAGAATACATAGACGAACAAGTATTGTAACAACATTATTAACAAATGAGAAAGAAAGAAAAAAGAGAAAACATAAAGTAGTAAGTATCCTGACAAAGACATAAATGCTTTCAAACTGCCTAAATTCGTAAATAAATGTTTCACATACCTTGCTACATGATACACTCATGTGTGACAAAGGACATCGCGCTAAGAAACATGTAATGCTCATGTTAATCCAATAGTTAAAGACAACACAAAGGCAGTGTTAAATAGACGACATCTTCCTTATAGCATATACATTATGAATACTTAACTGATGTGGCAAAGACCTACTAAACAATATTCAGCAACCTCCAGATCGCTTCACAGTCGACAATACCCCACAGGCAACGATAATTAGACGATACCATCCTTAGCAAACATTATGAATACTTCAATGATGTAGCAAAGACCTACCAAACACTATTTAACAGCCTCAAGATCGCTCCACAGTCGACAGTATTGGACTGCAATGTTCATGCGTACTGACAGAGTACGTATATAACTTGAACAAAGTGTTCGATGTACAGTGGGTCAGTTTCCTTTAATCCGTTTAATTTGAGAAGATCAAACACAGACCAATCAATAATGCAGACACGTTTAATTGGCATCACGTGATGCGCTGGTACAAGGATTAGTACCTCGAGTGGCTACAAGGGCCTGTACAAGTATATATCATTGTCATTATTTCTATACGTGTCGGTATCAGTGTTCGTGTATTATGTTCATGTATTACAAAAAGGATGTGAACGAACCTTTATTACCGAAATTGGAGAAACGGAATTGATATTTTTTGGATAGTTCAAATATAGCTTAATAACATTTGAAACGCGAATACTAATTCAATAAATAACATGAAAATTAAATTAATTGGATATAAAGCAATGCCGATACAATGTTTATAGTACGTATTCAAATATACCGTTTTAAACAAACAGTAAAAATATATTCCAGAAACCATAATATATGATGATGATGAACAAACAACAAAACCATCAACAGTAATAATATAAATTTAAAGTAAATACCTATATATTTTAGCAAACAGTACAAATGAATTCATGATGGCGAACAAACCACACTTAAAATCATTAAAAGTGATGGCGAACAAACCACACTTAAAATCATGGCGAACAAACCACACTTAAAACCATTAAAAATGATGGCGAACAAACCACACTTAAAATCATTAAAAGTGATTGCAAACAAACCACACTTAAAATCATTAAAAGTGATGGCGAACAAACCACACTTAAAATCATTAAAAGTAATAATTATGAACTAAAAGCATGAAAAGTAATTGACTACTTGCATGTTAACAAACAGTAAAATTGTAGTCAGGTAACTATTCAAAATGATGGCGAACAAACAACACTGAAACATATCAAAAAATATAATTATAAATTGAAAGTAAATGTCTACTTACATTTTGGTCCTTATCCGGAATGTCATGTATTATCAAAGACATGCTAATATAAACCCGTTCTACAATCAGTCATTTGGTTTTAATAAGTTATATTATCGCGGTTATATACGCAACTATTAGTCTTCAAAATGAGGAATATAGACACTCCCTCTGCTGATACGACTCCGTGTTGTAGTTAATGAAAACAAAGGTGTCAAAAAGACTTAAACTGACCATGCCGTGTCTTCTAAAACTTCCGTAGTTTATCAAAACACTGACCAAACTTGGACATCGGAATCTCGATTTCATCGGGAATAACTATGTATCTACAACATGACCATTGCCGGTGGCTACAATGGCGTGGAAGAGACAAACGACTGTACAACAATGTAAGCCCCTAACTTGTAATTAAGGCATTCCGGTAAAGTGTGGGTGACTGCTTGAAGGTACTAGGAAAATAGTGCAATGTTGAAATAAGGACGTGGGGTGGGGGAGGGGTCACTTAAAAAAAGAATGCTCCTCATTTGTTGTTAACATATATGTCAAGAAAATGACCTGGTTTAAAAACCAGTTATGTGAATGATGCATATTAAACTGCATCCAAAATACCTTGCTAAATACGATAAAAATGAATAAATGACTAAACAAAAATTGGCATTTATAAGATTGCCCCATATGTATCCATCACACAATATTCAAAGGAAGAACCAAATCAAATTCATTATAGCTATTATAGGATACTGCCCAAGGAAATCCGTCATTAAAATGTTCAATTACACTAACAATAAATCAAAACAAAATTCACTGTGGTAACCTTTACACATTAATTCTGTGTATCTGGCATCATTACAGCATAGCAAGTGGCTTATATATATAGGTGGTAACCTTAAAACAACATGTCTTACATTCAATGATAACCGTACATCGTATATCATATTAACAAACTAGACACACATTTATCAAATTTAAATAAGTCAAACCTGTGTTAGGAGACCACCAAAACGAAAATAAAAGGTGGTCTCTTAACACATACTAGTCGAATGTTTTTAACTGAAAATGGTCTCTTGAAGCAGTTGGTCTCCTTATAGAGGTGGTATCTCCAGAAGAATACTGTACATACATATAAACCAAATGTAACATTCTTAATCGTGCATTTGTCTTCCCTTTACTTGCTATTGTCTAATGTAAGCGATGCATTTCCCAGAGCACATATACAATTAACGCACATTAAAACCAATGTGTTCGTTAATAATGAATACGATTATGAGCCGGATGCATGAAGACCTAATGCTATTAACCATTATCTTTTAAAATCCGACGATGGTAGACAGCAGTGATTATTGCTAATCAATATTTTTCAAATGCAAAAACAGTACAAACTAAAAAAAAAGAAAAGATAACCCTTTTACTTATAACCCTTAACAGTTCACCCCGTTCAAGTCGTCTCTCTGACAGTGAATATGCGGATCCCATTATGGTCGGTGTTTCACTGACACTGGGATCAAGTATTAACTTACGTTTATCTGTAATCTATACTTTTTTATCTTTGACATCGAGACCCCTGAATATATCACAAGATATCATTATTCGTGTTTATCCGTCACTCAGGGATAACGCCGATGTTTTGTTCGAACTGATTGCTACTTTGTTTTTACTTGTAACTTGTGTCACTCACATTGACTGTATCTCTGCTATATTCTTCCAAATGAAATCATGCGTTCCGTCATTCCATAGATTTGCATGTCATTAGCTTAGTAGGTTTCAAAATCGAATTTGTACAACCTTTGAAAAAAAGTTGGTTTATAAATTTATCTGCATTTTATATATATAGTGAATGCGGAAAAAGAAATGATCTTAAGAGTTTTTTAAAAAAAACTGAATATCGGACTTCTCTTTCATTTGCGCGATTACCAAGTAACTCGTACATCATGGAGTGGAGAAATCTGTAACCACTTTTGTATTAGTAAACAAACATGAATGATCTATACATGTTTCCTAATTCCGTTTTGAAAACAAGGAGCAACCGAATCAATCATATTGTTTTTCGAAGTTGTTTATTACCTCGCTATGAAAGTGACCGATGTTCAAATCGGTGATGATCTTTTTTATTTGACACCGGGCGGTCAAGATGACCAATGATGGGAAGCACTGCCCTTGCCGTGCATGATCGTTAGAGGCGACTAATAGAGCTTGAACAGTTAGAGTCGGTGTAACTATATGATTTACCATCAGTTGTGAAGTTTCCGAATCCATGCATCATCTTTTCATCCCGATGTAAAGCAGGTTTGGTCTGCTAAATTTCTCTATTGTTTGTGTTTGTGCTTCCAGGGGACCCCCTTGTATTTATTGATATTCACATTAGAGTTTGTTAAGTGCTGTGTGGTGGCTGTAACAAGTTGCCCCGACTATAGATCATTAGCGTTATTTCCTACTGGTCCTTTGATCATCAAGACCAATCTGTGTTGTTTTAAAAGGACACATGGCAATCTTGAGTTTTACTCAAACATTAAAATTTGCTTCTCGATTTATTTATCCTGCGTCATTTTGACTTTAAAACTGCTTGCATATAATTAAATAAAAAAATTGAGATTTCAATTTTCTTCGTTATTTTACCCATTTTTTAAATATATTATTGGTGCAATATTATAAAAAGACAGTAATATGTAAAAACAATTTGCTTTTAACTATTCTAATAATTAATATTAATGATTGAACAAATGTAAGTTAAGATAAAAACTAACGGGACGCCCTGAGTTTTTAAAAGATCAAGATTGCCGTGTGTCCCTTTAAAGTAGAATACCGCTTTAGCCGAAGCTCTAGTGGTCATCAGAGGTGTTGAACCTTAAATTAACTCGCATGAACAGACTCGATATAACCAAGTCTGTAACTTTTCTCTATTGTTTGTGTTTGTTGCTTCCAGTGGATCTCCTTTTTCAATATGTATTGGACTCAGGATTTCATATTCACCTTGTCGTCAATAAACCTATATTGTGTTGCGGTGCCGTAAACCCCTACTCAAGTGTCAGTCCTATGTGAGACCTATATGATGTCTGTGGATTAAATCCTGTATATGTTTACATCTAATAACTTGACTGTAATCATGATAATGAGTTTAAGGACCATAATTATACTGTTTACACATGTATATTAGTTGTGGCACGGGACTCATCTCAACCCAAATATTATGATTAGCCAATGCGGGATATGAAGATACAACATCATCTGAGTTGTTGACAGCGTTTAACAGAAATCTCGAGGGTCATTTAGTACTATTAATAAGAACAACGTCCGTACTGGGGCATCCATTTGTATAGTAATATTGTATAATTCATCAACTTTGAACACATGTGAGCATACGTTTAAGAACTATTGGTGCACCATCTTTAAACAACAAGAAATCACTTGACCAGATCCCATCGATTTTGGATTGTTTTTCAAAGACGGCCGACGGACCAATAGCCCTTAATAAATATTGCGTTGTGTTAACGTTGTACCACAATGAACTCTTGCGGACCTGTTCTAACATGTCCGTCTTTACTATCAGCCGTCCACTGTGGCTAGATACACAAAGGAGATGCACGAAACAACGTTCACAGAGAACACATTCACATATGCATCAAGAGGAATTTCAAATTGCTGCGATACCAATGCAGACGTATATCTTGTCTATGGATGTTGTGTCGAAAGCAGATAATGAATGTGATAATACATCTAGACCTGTTGGTGTCACAATCTGGACTTTGTTATTATAATAAGTGCTCATCATGGTTCACGACAATTTGGATATCGTAAGAGCTTCATATTTCCGTTGGAATGGTATGGCCATTGTGAAGACTCCAAGATAATCATGGTTTTGATTCGGTGGAATAACTGGCTGTAAACATGTCTATCTTACATCATGAAGTTGCTGTCAACACTAAACATACATATAAGTACGGTGTCCTGTTAGGGCCATGTTACCATCGCCGATGGTCGATGTTAAGATGCGATGGTCGATGGTAAGATGCGATGGTAAGATGCGATGGTCGATGGTAAGATGCGATGATCGATGGTAAGTTGCGATAGTAAGATGCGATGGTCGATGGTAAGATGCGATGGTCGATGGTAAGATGCGATGGTAAGATGCGATGGTCGATGGTAAGATGCGATGGTAACATTGCCCTAACAGAACACCGTAGCCTTGTTTCGATATATTGACAGTGACTGCATTGTGTAAAGATGTGAGACGGCATTAAGTACGTGAGAGCAAGTATTGACTCGCTATAAATGGTCTATTTATTGACTTCTTATTTTAAAGAAACTAAATAAGCAATCAATACTGTTGTATTGTTTCAATGATGCTTATAGATTAATTGATTGGTTTTTTATTTGCCTCCCAATTGGAGAGCATTGAGACAATACATTAATACAAACAGTAACAGTAATATACATGAGAATGAATAGTTTATGATAATTGGGAGATTTCTCATGTTCATATGTTTTAAATGATTTCGTAGAGCAATAATTGTTAAAGAAATACTTTATATATGGTAATAAGCAAGTGCTATTGTGTAATACAAATATCAGAATTCATTCAAAGAAACAAGTACAATTCGTGCCAAAAGTCATTACCAAATTGTCATTAGGTTCAATTTTGACGCCCGAGTATAGAATTAATGTCACGTCGGTGCATGTTTAATTCATAGTTTTTGTTAATTAATTATGCACAATAACAAAACACTTTGTTCTAGTGCGTACCCTGAATTATTTGCAATTATATCTATCGGAAGTGAATGGGTATAGGGGTATCAAGTCTCTTGGGTTATAGATACCCCAGGTGTAAGGTGACCTTAAAACTCATTAAATAATTTAGCTTTTACTCTTGACGAGTCAACAACAGATAGTGTTTATTGACAAACAAATACACCTTTCAGCCCTATGAATGGGACGCTTGCGTTCCCTAGACCCTGGCAAAGGTTAAACATATATGTTACCTTGGATGGATGTAATCTTATATTCACTAAATGCTCTTTGAAGTTGTTCTCGTCGATTTTAAGTAGTTCGCAGCGCTTTTAAGGTGAATGGGGGGTGGGGGGGGGGGGAGTTCGTATTTGTATGTATAGCTCATAAATATCTATGTACCCACAGAAGAGGTTTGTGAATTTATCATATACAAATATACGAAGATAGATAACAGGGGAAATACAAACTCACTGTTACTATATAGGTACGCACTTATCTAACGACGTTGCGTTGTAAAGCTTCTTGCCACCGCTGCAGGTTCGAATCCCAATGGGAGCTCAACTTGTAAGTGAGAAAGTGTAGATTCTTACGAGTTGCGGGAGGTATACACATGCAGGAAAATGGGATGGTGTGCTTCTACCACAAAATAAAATCGACCGTCATATACTAAACCACGTATTACTCCTAGAGAAAATAGGTTATGCAAGACATGCGCGGTATTAGAAGATGAGTTTCATTTTCTTCTCGAGTGTCCAATATATGATCATTTTAGAGCTGAATGCATCAAGCCATATTATACTAATAGGAAAAGTATGTTCAAATTAATTCAGTTATTACAATCAAATAACAAACGAAACATCCGCAATTTAGCCGCTTACACGTTTAATAGTTTTAAAACTAGGAATGAATTACTATTTGCACCATAGTTTATAAACAGATGTAATGTTACACAGTTGTAACTTATAAACTAGTTATCGTTTTCGATTTTATTTCTTTTTTACCATTCACCATGAAAACCAGTGTAAACGATCCCTTGTTGTACATATTACAATATATGTCATACACGAAGAAATCCAGACAGGATTAAGCAGTATTGTTAATGTTATCCGCTGACCGCGAGCACTCGCGTATTATGACATGAAATCCCCGTGCAGTAAATCCTTACCATGAGGTTGCGTGAACTCTTTTGAACTTTGAATAAGATGTATTATTCTATACCTAATTTATACATCCAATCGTAGACGCTCTTTCGAGTCATGTGACCGTACAATATATTTCCGTATCGGGACGCACGCGCGTACAAAATATCCCGTATTTTGTTCGTATTGTACGCTTCACAGGTTCCATGTTAAACCTATGATAAAGACCGAAACGCGTGAAAAGGTCCGAATAAAAATCAGAACCGACAGGCTTCTGTCATTACCTAACCATAAATTGTTGTCAAGTAATGAAAACCTATCTATTGCACATATTTTTATTTAATTTTCCTTTATAACAAAAAAAAAACACAAAAAACTAGCATAATATATCATTGTTTGAAACTGACCTTCGGTAGTATTTAATCACTGTTGACAACGGAGAAATGGGCATTCTTTCAAGCAAATAAAGCTTGAGAGTAAGCCATGTCGAACACAATATATAAAATACATAGACCTACATGCAATTGTGCTTTCGATGTTCATAGCGACTTGCTTGAAAGCATGAAACAAACGAAAGTTATATCCGAATTATAAATGATTGGTTAAAATAAAGGTATAGAATAAAAAGGTTACTTAACATGGTTCTGTACAATACGGGATATATTTGGACTCGTACACAGCTGGAAAAAATCATATTGGACTCGCCTAACGGCTCGTCCAATATGACTTTTCCAGCTGTGTACTCGTCCAAATATATCTCCGTATTGTACAGAACCATGTTAAATAACCTATAATTATTCTATACCTAATTTATACATCCAATCGTAGACGCTCTTTCGAGTCATGTGACCGTACAATATATTTCCGTATCGGGACGCACGCGCGTACAAAATATCCCGTATTTTGTTCGTATTGTACGCTTCACAGGTTCCATGTTAAACCTATGATAAAGACCGAAACGCGTGAAAAGGTCCGAATAAAAATCAGAACCGACAGGCTTCTGTCATTACCTAACCATAAATTGTTGTCAAGTAATGAAAACCTATCTATTGCACATATTTTTATTTAATTTTCCTTTATAACAAAAAAAAAACACAAAAAACTAGCATAATATATCATTGTTTGAAACTGACCTTCGGTAGTATTTAATCACTGTTGACAACGGAGAAATGGGCATTCTTTCAAGCAAATAAAGCTTGAGAGTAAGCCATGTCGAACACAATATATAAAATACATAGACCTACATGCAATTGTGCTTTCGATGTTCATAGCGACTTGCTTGAAAGCATGAAACAAACGAAAGTTATATCCGAATTATAAATGATTGGTTAAAATAAAGGTATAGAATAAAAAGGTTACTTAACATGGTTCTGTACAATACGGGATATATTTGGACTCGTACACAGCTGGAAAAAATCATATTGGACTCGCCTAACGGCTCGTCCAATATGACTTTTCCAGCTGTGTACTCGTCCAAATATATCTCCGTATTGTACAGAACCATGTTAAATAACCTATAAATATCTAACTATTTGCTTTACGTAAAATATTGTGCATTTGTTTAATTTTGATAGAGCTCTTTGGAAGTTTAAAAACACGAATAATTCACTATTTTGTTTCACATTGTCTGCTTAAACATGTTGATATATTTTTGTATTGCTTCTTTGACATTACAGTAGTTCACCATAAGTTTGAAATGCATGCAATTAGAATTGACATAATATAGACATATTATACACTGTTGTATTTTATATAAACTGTATGTTTTTGTAGCACTGTCCGCCAGAACGGAGTGTTTTAGTAAACGTTTATTTGTCTTTGCACAAGGGTCATGTTTGACCTATTGCAATTGATTACATTGATGTACACATTGTAAGGTTCATGGAGGATGGCCTCGAACCTCCATGGACCTATGACGAGGCACAATAAAAGTTCTTCTATATGGCCTAAAATGTGTTAAAAATAACGTAAACCACTTTAAACAAACACACAACTAATATATTCTCATTCACACTTTTCTAAAACAAACGATACAGTGATTACGTTGTAATACGTGTTTACGTATGGTCCATTAAGTATCTTTATATTATACATAAAACAGTGCTTAAAGCGTGTGCTTTAATGAATCGCGTAAATATACATATGTAGAAGAAAATGATAAAACAACGTATAATTTATACATTGATGTTTATTGTTATATAAGAAATTGCATAAAACATGTGCGCATACATTAGGACTGCATATTGCTAATATTCGGAAATTATAAACATATTCTTAAAGTAAATGAATCTTGTTTTACGAGATCGCTAACATGCCAAATTGTCGGAACCAGATTGCAGATCGTGGCATTTGTTATATGCTATTTAATACCGCAACAAACCAACTGCGCTTTGGCTCAGTCGGTTAGAGCCTCATCTATTATGTGTCTACTGAACCGAAGGTCCAGGGTAGGGTTAGAGCCTTATATAAGGCAACAGGTTTTAAACCATACAATGTTAAGATATTTCTTCAAAACATATTATACGAAACTACTACGGAATAAATCTGATTGGTTCCGGCATTTTGGCATTTGAGTACTTTGCTATATGCATTTACAAAATAGATATGTGTATGAAGAACATTTTAATAAATAAGACTGTGACTCAATTCGCATATTTAACAAGATCACGTTCAAATAAGTGCGTGCCTGATTACCTGATCCAATATCAATATATCGTTAAGAAAGATGTGACAATAAATAAAATATAGGCCCTTTTATTTTATGATAAGCAATGTAGTCGTGAAATAAAATTGTTATTTCATACCTTGAAATGTAGTTTTATTTTTACAGCCGGAACTACTTTTTTTTCAAAACTTGTTTTAAAAGATAACTGTTAGATATATATCTTTTAACCTGAAAATGTTCTTACTGAGAAAAAGACAATATTTTTTGAAAATCGGTCATTGTCTTTAACAGTACTGTAGAATACAGAACAGTAGAGATGTCCGTTTGCCGTGTCAATATTTTTTTCGAAAACAACTGGGTTTTTTTTCAGAAAGTAAGTACAAACTATATACCATTGTCATGGCTTGGACATAACTATATGAACATAAGTTGTAGTTTATTGAAATCATTCAAGTATTGTTGTAGTTATGGGGGAGTTAAAAATAGCAACTTCACAATACTCAATCTATGACATCGAAATAAATACCTTTTTTTTCTGCATGAACTTTGATTGTAAAAATAAAATGTTTCGTTATGTCGTGAATAACAGATTTTAGTTCATCTCGAAGGGATCAAACTCTAATATGTTCACTCATGCGAACTCATTTATTGATATATTGAAATATAAATAAAGATCTTTCTAATGTGTTTAAAATGAACACATTCTGCAAAAAACATTTAATTTGCACTGTAGAAATACATTTTGAAATGGTTTTTCTGGACTTAAAAATGTAAGGAATGGCCTCCCATGGCGCTCCATAAATGGTTTCTTGTTCCTTGAAAAATAAAGAGACACGCGGGACTATTGATTTTTGCCTCGCATGTTCACGTTTTAAAATAAGACAAACATTAGACAAATGACTATTGACCAGACTGAGTATTTGTTTATCTAGTCTCTCCACGTTTGTTTTCTCGGCTATATGCCTTTGATAGTGGTAAAACGTGTCCACGATTACCAAACTTAAACGTTATAACTGTTATTCTCTCTGTTAAAGGTTAACAGTATGTGGTCCGGTCTTAAAATTCCATTAAGCGATCGGAAAACTTGTATTAGCCGGATTAAATAACGGATATTTCGACAATAAAACATGTTTAAAAACAATTTTTACTGACAAAATGCGAGAACTAATTTAAAAATACCTATTACATGTATTCATTTTACAATAAGCAAATTTGTAAAGTCAAAATTAAGGTTTTATTTCATACCCCAGCCAACCCCGTTTTCGCTACTTGAAGAAGGGGTTGGATGGGGTATGAAAGGTAATATAACAATACTGGCCATAAACTTTGCTTAGATGGGTATTTATAAAAGTATACCCTTAATAATGATGTGTTTGAATACATTTGGATAACATTATTTAACTTCAATATGCTGTTGTGAGGCTACTACAGCGCATATGCTTGATACAACATCATTTAACGAACATTTGAATATTTGATTGAAATTGAGTCATCACAACCCAACCCCTCAAAGCCTCCACCCACACTTCTCTAATTACCCTACCCATTCAACCTGCAGTTATTGTAGTTAGTTTGATTTGGTTTCGTTAAAGGAGCCTCCTTAGTATTAAATAAGTGTTATGTATGAGTGAAATGAAACTACAGATTCTCACCTACCCAACCCACCTTAATATTAAATAAGTTTTATGTATGAGTGAAAGCAAACTACAGATGCTCACCTATACCCAACCCACCTTTTCCACTTTTTCCTTGCCTAGATAATTATGAAAGTTGGGACAGTGAGAACACATCTAGAAAACAAATCACGTGACAATTACCTCGTCCTTATCGGCCTCTTCTTCCTCATCTGCCTCTTCCCCAAGGTCAATATGCATCGATATGCTGTCCAACAATGGACCGGTCTCATCCCTATCCCGAACACACTCCTTGTAAATATCAGCAAATAGATTCGATATGTGATCAGCTGCCGGACAGTCACTGTGAAACGTTTTTGTCCTCTCAAGTTCTATACTGTAAGGGTCTTTTGTTTCCAAAACATAAAGTGAACTTGAACACTGTTCCTCGTTGGAATGTCTTGTATTGAAATACTCGTCGTTATCCCTGTGGCGTGAAATTGAACTGCAACTGACATCTGCATCGAATTCGTATATTTCATATGTATTGTTTATTTCATATGTATTGTTTATTTCATATGTATTGTTTATTTCATATGTATTTACCTGTTTTGAATTGTTATCACGTTCAAATGTTGGTGATTCCGAAAAGATCGGATTAATACATATCTGTTTTGATCCGATTTCAGAACCATCTTCGTTAAACAAGTATTGTAGCTGTGTCCTTCGGAGTGAGAACACTTCGTTTGTCTTGCAGTGAAACGCTTTTGTTTTCAAAACCGTATTTCCTTCTTCAATATGGACAGCCTTTAACACGTGTATAGTTCGCTCAGTTAGTGTGCCTACTTTTCTCTCTGTTTCATTACTTGTGTTAGATAATTGATGAAACGTACCACTACTCACCGCATCTTCTAGTTCGAATATTTCTAAATGTTTATGGTCCGTTTCAGTTTTTGTTAAACTGCATTTTTCTAAATCTCCGAGTGCTTTAACATCTTGTTGGACTATAAAGATTTCGGGTATATTTATGTCTATGTCTTTATCTGTCTTAATTTCATTCCTATTTGTCATGTTTGTATCATCAGAGTTATCAGGTTTGTTATCTGCATTTTTCTGAAAAGAATCATTCTGTTGTTCGGTATGTTTCTGGCTCCCACAGGGAGTTTCTACTATGCTAGATTTCTTTTCAATATTATATGTGTTATGATTATTATTATTTACAATGCCTTCAGCTCCATCGATAGTTTCTTCTGCAATTGTGCCGGGTTTCTTTGCAATTTCACATGTGTTATGATTATTATTTAAAATGCGTTCAGCTCCATCGATACCGTCTTCTGATATTGTGCTGGGTTTCTTTGTAATATCACATGTGTTATGATTATTATTTACAATACCTTCAGGTCCCCTGATATTCTCTTTTGGTATATCGCTGGGTTTCTTTGCAGTACCACTTGTACTGTGCTTATTGTTTCCTGCGGCATGTGCATCTCCGTTTACCCCATTTGGCTTGATAGATAGTCCTTCTGCTTTTCGACACCTCTGTACGGACGTAGTATCAATAATTTTCCGTCGAGCCTTTCTATTTTCCATTATATCTTCCTTTTGTGTTTTTGTTCAAGTTTTAAATCCTGACTTCAGATCAACACAACATACTTTTGTTAAAATGTAAATTCTATTCGAAGTGTTAATGTGATGAAAATATGAAAACTGCTCCAGGTATTAGTTTGATGTGTTCTTTATTAGAAACCATTTAGAAGATATTACTATCCTATATGTCTCATATATCGTCTAGATGAAATACAATAAAGACACACTACGTTTATAAAACATCCGATCTATATCTCCCAGTTCACAAAAGTTACTTCAGCATACGAATTATTTACATTAAAACATATATTTACATTTTTGACATAAATAACGATTATGTTTTTCATTCCACGCATAACTTCTTCAGTATTTCATATGTAAAATCAATATAAAACCATTATTATCAAAGCATATAAGTATGAATGAAAGAACCAGGCCCCTGAAATTGCTACCCTCAGATTATATGGTCAACGGCCACATTTAGCCCATTTGCTGGCACATTTTCTGTGAGAAATCGTAAAACAATTCAGCCAACGTGTTATTGTTGTATGAAAGGGAAATAACAGATCAAAAGATTACTGATTAATGTGGTTCTTTAATCTGGTTAGGCATGTCCGGTATTCTAATAAAGCGACAAAATAAAGTAAATGTAATCGATCATAACAAATAGCCAAATCACATTACGCTGGACAAATGGTATTAGTTAATGCTAAGCTTTTTAGGGGAATGTATACATTATGACGCGGCAGTTTTCTATCGTTGATCGGGTTTGTATACTGAAAGGAAAAAGAAACGCACGGTGCGTATTTCCGCTATATATTGTATGTTTAATATGCTACTGCTAATCGAATGGTACAGGGCGACATTAGGCCTGTCCTTTTAGAAAGAAGGTTTAAACAGCACTGAACACACCAACGGTTACCCGTTTAAAGTTTCATTATCGTCAGAATGCGCATTTGGCTCAAGCAGGTGAGCAAACTTAGGCTTTAAATGTTGCAATCACTTAACATTAAATACAGTACTGAACTGGCTCAATTTTTCAAAGAGGAACTTCAGCATTTATGAATTTCTTGTTACAACGTGTACTGTGATTAAAACGTCTACAACATCGAAGTTGTTTCCTTTCTCTAACTAACTGCACTTTTTTTTTTACAAAACATCTTGGGATTTCCTTGGAATATATATGGAATTAAGTGTGCAGTATATGCAATATATAGCGGAAATACGCACCCTGCGTTTCTTTTTCCTTTCAGTATATATATATTATATAAATCCTGCGTTGATTCACACATGAAGTAGCTAAATTAAGTTATTTTAGAGAAGTCAGTGTAAATGTCTTTGGTAAAGGTTAGGGTTATGTAAATATTAACAATAACCCTAATCCCTAACGGATGTCGAACTACAAACTCAGCACTAACTACAAACACCTAAAAAGGGGTTAATTGCATTTAGTGTTAAGTGCGTGTTTTCATGAACATACCATGCCGGTTTTTACACTGTTGCCTACAGTCACAGACGCAATGTTCCCCTCCAGTGTCTCGAACTAACAGCCTTTTGGTTTTCAAGACAAACACTCTACCTGTAGATTACCGTGTTCTCAGACCCCTTAGATTGTTTAATTTAAATTTACTGCTTTTAGGAGAACTTGACGTATGAAACACTGTTCTAAGTACGTTTTTTGTATACTTTTATTAGATGTTTCTGCTTTTTTTTTGCTTTGTTTATTTATAAATGTACAATTGCATACTATTTCGGAAAGTGTTGAACTGGATTGAGTTAAGTATTGGTCATTAAGGACGGTGAAGTCGGTAGTTCACTCGCTTCCTACCAACGCAAACTGGGTTCGATTCTCTCCGTCACGTCCTTATAAGTCAGAATGCACGGTGGTAACCTTTTATAGTAAACTAGTGTATATTTTCGGCGACATGTTGATGTTTTCATTTCAAAATACCCCGCTCCCATTTTGCGCGGTATTGACGATGTCTTCAAAAACCTCTCGGGCAACGTGTGGATGGTGTCGTTTCGAATACCTACCCATAATTTAAAGCAATGGATTCATGGCTCTGTGGTAGGTACATAACATAACATCTATTATTCTGAAGGGTAGGTGATCACCCGATAGGTCACGCGTTTATTTTTTACCCCAAATTCTCCGGTTTCCTCACACATCCGGACCATGCTAACGCTGTCGTCCGCACCATCGAGAATGCTTTGTATACGATTGAGGCTGGTTTCGTAATCAATGTATATAAAGGCATAGCTATATATTGTTAAATCATGGTTATTACGAAGGGGAGGTAAATCCCCAGACCTTAAACACAAGACTAATATAACTTGTAATGAGTACGAGTTTAATGTTTGCGTTCATTTGGTCCATTGGACCGGGGAAACGATCATTCCTTCCTTCTGTTTTCCTTCCTTCCTTCCTTCCTTAAGAGGTACACGTAATTGTGAATGAAATTTCGAAATTTCAGCCGGCGTTTGTCGTCATAATCATGAAGGGTGTTTGTCCAAAGATATCTAAGACTATGTGAAACGCGAGGCTCATTGAAATATAACATTTTATATAAAACGACACCAAAATCCAAAAGTTTAAATATATTTATATATAGACTTTGGTTTTCGTTATGTTATAACAGTACTTACTTTTGCTGTTATAACAGTCTTCTAAGGACAGGTGAGGGTCCCCCAGGGGTTTTGGGGAACTAAGGAATATGACCATTTATTTTTGGGGAACAAGGGAACATTGTTATTGTTAATGTTTCTTGGGGAACAAGGGAACATTGGGGAAATATGTTTGGGTAACAAAGCAAAATATTTTTGAGGAACAAGGAACATCGGGTCATATTTTCAAGGAACAAGGGAACATGGACCCCGCTTGAGAGGGCCTCACAGGTGCCGACCCAAATATCAAGGCAAAGTTGCAGACGTATTATTGTTTATTCTGTAGCAATGTGTAATTCAATACCATGTGTATAAGGAAAATAGAAACTCGAAAATCAAATAAAAAAAAAAAGATAACAGATACAAGTGTTTACCAATACAATGCGCCCACTCACTAGATATCTGCTCTTATTTGATTTATACAATCATGCACCCACTTACTCGAGATGTGGACCTTCCTCTTTAATCATTGACGTAAATTTGGCTTATATACTATTTCAATGCATTCCCACAGGTAGCAGGCAGGGGCGTTAATCAGTCTTACTGGACCAACTTTGCTATAAAAAAAGTATTAACCCGAAGCTAATATCTCAAAATAGTCATATAAGTACTAAGGGCCTAAAACGATCATGAAGACAGAGATAACCTAACACAAGGAGAGAAGACAGATGTAACCTAACACAAGGAGAGAAGACAGATGTAACCTAACGCAAGGAGAGAAGACAGATGTAACCTAACGCAAGGAGAGAAGACAGATGTAATCTAACACAAGGAGAGAAGACAGATGTAACCTAACGCAAGGGGAGAAGACAGATGTAACTTAATGCAAGGAGAGAAGACAGATGTAACCTAACGCAAGGAGAGAAGACAGATGTAACATAACACAAGGAGAGAAGACAGATGTAACCTAACGCAAGGAGAGAAGACCGATGTAACCTAACGCAAGGAGAGAAGACAGATGTAATCTAACGCAAGGAGCGAAGACCGATGTAACCTAACGCAAGGAGAGAAGACAGATGTAACCTAACACAAGGAGAGAAGACAGATGTAACAAGACAGATGTAACCTAACACAAGAAGAGAAGACAGATGTAACCTAGCACAAGGAGAGAAGACAGATAACGCAAGGAGAGAAGACAGATGTAACCTAACACAAGGAGAGAAGACAGATGTAACCTAACACAAGAAGAGGTACGATTGTTGTCTTTCAACGTCAACTTTGGAAAGGGACGTAAGCTGTATGGGTGGATCTATCTGATAGTTTATCTCTCCACCCTCTCCCTCTCCCTCTCTCTCTCTCTATCTCTCTCTCTCTCTCAATCAATCAAGCGTCTCCGTGGCCAAATGGTTAACGACGTTGCGTTGTAAATCTTCGCCTCTCACCGCTGCGGGTTTAGAATTCCACTGGGAGCCCGACTTGTAAGTGAGGATGTGTCGATTCTTACGGATGGCGGGAGGTGTACAGTACTGGTTCTACCCAGGAAAAGTGGGTGGTCTGCCTCCACCACAAAAAATCGACCGTCATATATAACCTTACATGTGTTGAAAATAACGAAAATATCATACAAACAAACAAACTCCCCGTCTCTCTCTCTCTCTCTCTCTCTCTCTCTCTCTCTCTCTCTCTCATTTTCACTCTCGTCTCTCACTCTCTCTCTTACCGGGAGCGGCTCTAAATTAAATAATGTATTACGATATTAACCTAATGATGAGCCGTTAAACAACTAGCCTGTTCTTTTAGATTGCGGTTTCGCCACATACTTCCCGTTTCTATATCTAATTATGAGCCATTGTATTCGCCATAATGTTGTCTTCAGTCTATTATGTTACAGAAACAAAAGCCTTAATGAAACTACCCAATTAGAGGATTATATGGCGAATTCGGTCGAGTCCCACTCATTGTTAACAGAAACCTGGTAGAATGGAATTACGTTACCAATATGAGCTGCCATTATCTTGTTTCTCTCCTTTTTTCAATCCCCACTTGTGTACACATTTAGTTAAGGTCTATTTTGAACTTGGAAACCCAATTTTAGTCAAAGAAAGAATATCATAATTCAGCTCTTTAAAATAATGGTCATACAGTGACACTTTTAAATAAGTACGATTTTATTTTTTATCAAAATGTGGTCAATGACGTTGGAATAGGTCAATGACCTCAACCTTGGTTACAGAAAATGTAACTAAAGTGACATACATGTACATTTGAAAAGTAAATCAAATGTTTTTCACCAAGTAGATCACGGTGACGTCCAGTTTTATTGTTGGATATAGAAACTTGGCAAATAGGATCTGTGAGTCTCATATTTCACTAGAGACTTGACATCCAAAATAAAGGTCAACAAATGGTCAATCAAACCTTTAAAGACGGTCTTATGCTCAGATTATTAAAAGGGAATAGAAATCAGGATTTTGTTTTAATTGTTCAAATACATTATTTTTTTATTACATTGATAAAAAAAAGCTAACCTGAATGAGTCATAGGCTCCACAAATAAATAATTACACTGAAGTTGATATGAAAAGGAAAGAAATAAGAAAGACCTTAAAATTGCAGGACACGTTTGAAAAATCAGTAAAAACTTTGCGAATTTCGAAAACCACCAAAATCGTATAAGAAACAACGAATTTGTGGGCCTTGTTTGAATTTTAAAACAAGAACAAATTATGTATATATTGCCTTATTAACAATCTAGCACATCCATTTTCAATTCATTCATTCATTCATTGTAAGGGAATTACTGATATCTGACTAAAATCTCAATATGCATTATGGGGTTGACCTATTTTTCCTTTTGTATAGTCTATAAAACAAGTACGGCTGTACCGATCTTATGACGATTGTAAAGCAACTCAAAAAGGAAGTAACATCACGGTAGATGCACTTTGAGAAATTCTTTAGATTTGAAGCTCGAGTTGAAACAAACTAGTTATTTATTAAATAATAATAATAATATCTTTATTTATCGAAGATTACATGTTTGGCTTATAGCCAATCTGATATGATCCTGAAACAATGCAATATAATAGTATGGCATAAAACATGTTTAGAATTTTTATAAAATTTTAAAAGAACAATGCACAATGATTTCTAAATGAATACAAATATGAGCTTTAAAATATGATTAATAATACAAATACTTATATTTGTTTGTGGTTAGCCACATACAAGCTAATCCACCACAAGACAAAATGAGTTTCAGATAAATATGTAATTTAACATCTCGTATTTATCCCACGGTTAGACAACATACTTCGATAGACCACCATGTTTCAAACGTTTGTATTCTGCATAGTTGCTACTTATTAATTCTGTATCTATGGTGATATAATATTAATAGTGGATGAAAGTAAACTTGGACTACCGCTCTGAATGCGAATATTAAATTGCTTTTGTATTTTACATTTATATTTGTGTCGATTTGATTTCCCCTGGTAGTTATATCTTATCGCGATCGCCTGGTAGTTATATCTTATCGCGATCCTCCGGTTATATCTTATCGCGATCCCCTGGTAGTTATATCTTATCGCGATCCCCTGGTAGTTATATATTATCGCGATCCCCTGGTAGTTATATCTTATCGCGATCCCCTGGTACTGTTGTTATTACTTACGGCGATCCCCTGGTAGTTATATCTTATCCCGATTGTTGATCACCGTTGGAGTTGTTGATTAGGCCAAGATAAAATAAGTGTGTCACTGTGTCACACGATGCTCCCTATAGTTTATGTGTGGCATGAAATATGTTTGAACCTGTGTTAATGTGTGGGACACAAAAATATAAATTAAAAGTAAAACATGACATTGACATAAAAAATAACAAACTCCTACCTAAATTGATTTTATTTTGTGTAGCATATAATGTACATCATATAATTGTACTACCTTGTGTAGCATATAATAGACATCATATAATTGTACTACCTTGGCCTTAATAGTTAAAGTTGTAGCATGGCCGGTTGAATCGTTTAATTTAGGGTAACTAAAAGGGCGTGACTATACCGTACTACAACTACCGGATAAGTAATAGATAGAGTCTGGTCTCAGCGAGTTGGCTTATTTAAACACCGAGATGGGCGTACCCCATCTCGGTGGCGTACCCCATCTCGATGCCGTAGCCCATCTCGGTGGCGTATCCCATCTCGGAGGCGTAGCCCATCTCGGTGGCGTACCCCATCTCGGTGGAGTAGCCCATCTCGGTGGCGTACCCCATATCGGTGGAGTAGCCCATCTCGGTGACCCATCTCGGTGGCGTACCCCATCTCGGTGGTGTAGCCCATCTCGGTGGCCCATTTCGGTGACGTACCCCATCTCGGTGTTTCAATAATTAGCCAACTCGCTGAGACCAGACTCTATCTTTTTTATAGCATGGTGTACTTTGTAACACAGTGACGTCATAGTGACCGTACTCTAAATTCCAATATACGGTATAGTCACGCACCTTCAGTTACCCTAAATTAAACGATTTAATGCTCTGCATTCATAAAAATTCATCAAAGAATGTCAACGACCATGCTACAATGGGTCACTATGACGTCACATTGTTACTAAGTACACCTACAAAAAAGATAGAGTCTGTCTCAGCTCGTTCCTTATTTAAACACCTCGATGGGCGCCATCTCGTTGTTTAAATAAGCCAACTCGCTGAGACCAGACTCTATCTAATTACATATTCTTTCTCGGATATATTATTTCATCATATACTGTTGTGCACTTCTTTTGTTGTGCACTTCTTTGTTTTATATTTTCTGAATTCCTGGATTTCCATTGGATGTAAATTAGTGTTTGGTTAAAATTTGAATAAATATGTTCCTTTTATTTTTTGAAACTTCAGATAGTTTTGTATTTCCGCGCTCAACGTAACTATTTACCTATACAACAATTATGCATAATGCGATATAGATGATTTACTTGTCCTTAAAGCTACACAATCCCTATTTGACTTTACCCGCTATAGTGGTGGAACAGATAATTAAAAGGACTTGAAGCGATCTGGCAGTAGTATGGGTGTAGGTCAAAATAGCATCACGTGTTTCAGTTTCATATTCAATGAGCCTTTGCACTAAACTAACCCCACGTGATTGTGTCGCCTGTGTAGCATGACAGACACTTCCAAAGGGTATCACGCCAACATTATTTTAAAAGAGAACGGCTACATATATTAATTTTATAATTGCTGTATAGTCATATGTTGGTAAAACGTAGATCCCTATCGCTTTTGGGTCATCGCTTTTGGTCAAAGGTCAAGGTCACGGTGCCTTTTTATGAAAATTGGTTTCCGCTTAAAAGAGAACGAAATGCATGGATTGAATTCATATTTGCTGTGTAGCCATACCCCGCAGAATGAAGTCTAATGGGATATACTGGTTTCGCCTTATCCGTCCGTCCGTCTGTGGACACAACCTTGTCCGCTCTGTAACTCTTCTCACCCTGAAGCTAATGTCATTAAACTGTATTGGTGGACTGCCTGTTAGTAGATAAGTTTTTCTTTATCCTCGCCGTGTTGATACAAGTCATTTTGGCGAGCGTTTCAATAGAAGTTTACGATGTGCAGAAGAGTCCAAGTAGATAACATCCCTCGTCCAAAGTAGTTTATCGTAGATAGCAGCAGTAGAGTTGATTGAAGAATTCCAACGATGTTTTCTATAGTTGATTAACTTTTCTAAGAAGATTGAAGTTTTGACCAATCGGATTGCCTGCAGAATTGTGACTAGGTCAATCCGATTGTCGGCTCGAAAAGATGATTTGAAGCTCCCGACCAATCAGGACACAGTAGATTTGAAGCCTATCCAGTAGGTCAATCCTGTTGATTGAGAATCCCGTGGTTGTTGGTCCCGTGATGTTTACGTTTCTAGAACGAAACGCAGAATGGTTGACGACCCCCGGAAAGTTCCCCAACTTTTGCGGAGGTGATGTTACGGCATCCCCCATTCTGTGTCTGCTCCATGATCATGTATCCGTCATGTATCCGTGGTGATTATGTCCCAGTAGACTGCAAAAAACGGCCCTGAGAAGGGCCACGGTATCACCCTAGTGTGGGGTGCATACCATAACTGAACGTTTCTTTTACACTTTCAACGTTCGGCTCGGTGAAAAACAAACAACACCGGACCCGACGTTGATGGAGGTCGATGATGGTAACGTTCCGGATCCCCCTGCAGGACGCGTCGACATCGCTTGAAGAAACTTAGTGCTGATGACAACTAAAACACTCCGTCGAAGATGGACACGTCCTGCTGGTTCGGTGGTATGAACGGGAATGAGAATGAGACTGCCTGTTATTGAGACAATGACTCCTATATATTTTGAGGTCAGCAGATTAAAGGATTAAGGTCATCGTAACCCGATCATGATTCTCCGCCCTGCAACTCACTTGCCCCTAAAGCAAATCTCAAGAAACTACATGGCCTGTGATACGAGAATACCCTCTATTGATTTTGAGATGAGTGTCGGAGGTCTAGGTCACCGTGAACCGATCACGAAGATCATTGTCCGCTATGTAACTTCTCTCTTCCGAAAGAAAATCTCATGAAACGTTATGAATGGATTGCCTGTGTGAGAAAATGACCCCTATTTATTTTGAGGTATGTAGGCCAAAGCTCAAGGTCACCGTCACCCGATAATGAAACTTCTTGTCCGCTCTGTAACTCCTCTCCTCTCACATTGAAGTAAATATCATGACAATTTAAGGGTAGAATGTTCGTGATGAAAGGCCAACCCTATTTAATTTTGGGTCAATAGGATAAAATCTGTTGTAAGAAATGAGAAATATATATATATATATGATTTACCTTTTCCCAGTCAGTTGGTAACGGGGATACATTAGTCGACACCTTTAGTTATATCTGGGTGTAAGACAGACCTCTATCAATTTTGAGTCAATAGGTCAAAGATTACGTTCACTGTGATTGTTTTGGGTCGTTGTCCATCAAACTTTAAATGTAACCCATACATTGACTTAAAAATGATTTGACCTATGTTCATGAAACTGTGCCAATCGTGAAAACTCGGCCAATCTCGTCATTCTTCGGAATGCTGCGAAGTAGTGTACGAGATGTTGCGAATGGGAACTTTACACAAGTCTCGGCCAGCTAGACCGTACCATGCATATGTCTTACTTGCAAATATCGGTCTGGGCAGATTAGGCCAATTAAAGCGCCCACTAGCGATTAGCACAGTTTATTTGCGCGTTTTCTCACGCGCATAAAGTCGACGTTTACATGACGTCATGTTGTAAATAAACGTACAACGTCAATTATTGATGCATCAGTTAAACTTTTTAAAGTCACTTGCTGCTTCTCATAAGTTAAACATAAGACATTATTTTTAAAATTAACTTAAAAATATGTTTTTGAAGTCTCGCTGAATCTCTGAAAAATCGCCAAAATCGTCCAAAAGGTTAGGGCGATTTCAAACGTCGTATTTTCCCCAGGCCCTGGTTCTGGATCCGTGTAGCATAGTGTAACGAAGAAATCAGAAGCGGGCCGGGTGACCGAGGCTAACTTTACACACAAACATCGTCATCTGTCAAAGGAAACTGGGGTGGTCTGTCTCTACCACAAAAAGGAATCGACCGTCCAGTATGGCCTAAACACCATTCAGACAAATACACAAATCTGTCGAAACATATGTCCAATACATCTGACTTCCATTTCAGGACATGACAAGCGAACACACGCGTTTTAAAAACGCTGCGTCTAAAATGTTCTCGCAACTCATTCAATGCGGGTTCGAATCCCACTGGGAACTCGACTTGTCAAGTCAGAAAGTGTCGATTCTTACAGATGGCGGGTGGTATGCAATACCGGTTCTAACTAGGAAAAATTGGGTGGTCTGTCTCCACCATAAAAAAAGCAATTTTTGAACTCCAATTATGATTGCATAATACCTACATCAAACCTGGATTTCTTTTTTGACTTTTTGCTTGTACACGTTTTTAAAATCGCTCTCCACAATCTATTTTGAATCCACCCCTGTATACAGCCTATAGTATACGAGATAAACTTATTAAATTCGTAGAAAGTCGATTAAAACTATACAAGTGACAACAATTGTATTTGTTTGCGTTATCAACATTTAAAAAATAAATGTATTATATTCTACGAAAAGAGCCCTTCTGTATAATAAGTGCTCAGCCAATAACATTCAATTCTGTATCCACTGTAGTGTTTACGTCTGTAACTTCTGATTAGAAGTTGTTTTCCTGATATGTTCTAACCCAAGGTATATAAATGTGCTTTATTGCACTAATATCCGTGAAAATTGCATACAGCAATGTCGTTTATCATCTCATTTAACCAACTGCAACGATAAAGCGGCTATTAATGAGCAAACATATATTTTATAGTTTCTCGGTCCTTCCTTGTTCCTGGTGCATTCGTCTCTTGTGTCATATGCTGGTTTGCTCGTTGACTGATCCCACCCCGCGCAACATTTCTTTCTCTTTCTGTTTCAGTTTACACCTTTCCATTGTAATTTGGCAATATGTATATTTGTTTTCCATTGTAATTTGGCAATATGTATATATATATTTTTTTAATTTACACAGTCGAGACCTAAACGCAACTATATCCATGGTACATAGATCAATGATAACTGTGTCTCGTTACAAAGGAATGTTTACCGGTGCGAATTACCATATAACCCAGACGTTCAACGAGCGCAGAGTATGACTTTCCCTGCACTTTCCCTGTTCCCTATATGGAATAAAAATTTGATGACGGAATCGCATACAAATTATACAATGTCATGTGGTGTTTCGTTAGTACCATCGTATTATCGCTCTGTCGACCTGTAAACTCGATAACACGGCAATACGATAACGCGATAGTGACACTACGACAGTACGAAAGCACGATGCCGACAGTACGATCCCACGATGTCGACAGTACGATAGCACGATGGTAACACTGCGAAGGCACGATAGCACGATGTTGAAGGAACGATAATGATTATCGCAGTGTTGTCATCGTGCTGTCGAGCTGTCGATATCGTGCTTCGTGCTGTCGACATCGTGCTGTTGTGCTTTCGTACTGTCGCTGTCGTCCTATCGTGTTGTCGTAGTATTGTGCTATCGTGCTGTCAACATCGTGCTGTCGTGTTGTAATGCTATCGTACTTTCGATGTCATGATATCGTGTTGTCGTAGCATCGTGATGTCGAGATGTCGACATCTTGCTGTCGCGTTGTCTGCTATCGTAATGTCGCTGTCATGATATGTGCTGTCGCGTTGGTTGTCCTATCGTACTGTCGTTATCGTGTTGTCATAGCATCGTGCTGTCGTGCTATCGTACTGTCGCTGTCGTGCTATCGTGTTGTCGTAATATCGTGCTGCCGTACTGTCGTAGCATCGCCTTCCTGTCTTCCACAGTTGGGGGTAAAAGCCGTACCGTACCGTACATTCCAAAATATAATGGAAATAGCAGGTGCATGGTACGGATAATACCGGGAAAAAATGAATGGTTTAGCTTAGTATAACAAAACTAAAGTAAATTGTCAGTAAAAGTAGGATGTATAACATTTGTTAAGACAAAAGCAAATGTTAATCCATTTATTTATATCGTATATTAGAACAATTAGCGTACATAATTGTACGTAATAAATCTATCAGATGTAATTAGATCACAAGTAGAATCCGTGCCGTACCGTGCATACCAGGGAACATCATTTAAGTAACAGTTCCCATAAATAAAGATATACTAATATTTAATCAGCAGTATTAAATAAAAGTGTGACAAACACTTATGCAGATTTCAAGAGAGATTCACATATCTTAAACAGTAGACACCCAGATATGCATGACTTATCAGCAATATTTATACCAATAGCAATAGTTATATCAATAATGGAGTTTTCTGTTACCCTTTCCCTTTAGTAACATCTCGAGCAATGTCTGAGAACAATAATTACCACAAATCAATTATAGCATAGACATATACTAAACCAAATTGCTAAGTATCAACCTAAGAATATGTCAATTATATTCTCATTGTTTTGTGTATTTTGAGCTTGATTAGAGATACGGTTAAACTTCAAAATAAGGAGTGTAAATCGTCTGCTCTGATTGCATGAACATATTATAAAACTTATAAGTCAATGTGTTTCCTTAGAAATAAGTTATAACACTTATACAACTGGGTATATAGGATTTTATTAAGTACTTCGAACTTGTGAAGCTTTCGATGTTCCTAATTCTAAAATATGCCAGTTAAAATTATTTTGACATACGTTTTACTAGCATTACCACTACAAATGCGTCTGCAAAAGAAATTTTCGAAATATTTAATGTTAACGCTGAATTACAGTTACTTGAATTTCAAACAATATTCAATGTAAAGGGAGGTAAGATTATCCATATTTCATTTTTTATAGACGGAAAATCTGCGATAAATGGGTCAAATTTTTATGATTTTTTTCTATTATTTCATACCAATGTTAAGAGTTTTATATCTTTAAGCGATCTTTGACTCACGTTATGTGTTTTATCAGTACATTTCATGTTTTCATATAAAGGGAGGGTAACTCTCAAAAGATGTAATAATTTAAACAAAAAAAAAAGTTTTACAAACTACGGGTCAAAACAAAATACTTATCATATATCTATTCTAAAATATATTTAAAATAAGAAAATTAGTTAAGATACAAAAGTTGATACTTAGCAATTTTGTTCAGTGTATATGATTAAAATATGTATAAACGATCATATTCATTTATATAAAATATATCTATCAATATCATAAGTATAACTTAATTTAAATAATATTATTTCCATTATCACATTTGGTTCATTTTATACTATTTTACATAAATATTTATTAGTTTGTTACACTAAGCTAATAAACCACTTCTTTAAATCACTGGCTAAACTCTCCGTACCATGCACCTGTTATTTCTGTTATGTTTCGGAATGTACGGTACGGTACGGTTTTTACCCACCAAGCGTGGAAGTGCGCATGCCTGGAAGGCGATGCTATGACAGCACGACAGCAAGATGCTGCGACAACACGATAGGACGACAGCGACAGTACAATGCCGACAGCACGACAGTGCGATATTCATGATCGTGCCTTCGACATAGTGCTATCGTGCCTTCGCATTGTCACCATCGTGTTGTTTCTCTGTCGTAGTGTCACTATCGTGCTATCGTACTGTCGAGTTATCGAGTTTGCAGGTCGACAGAGGTATACTACGATGACCCTAACGGGACTCCGTAATGTCATAATCTTTTAAAACCGGTTTGTGAATTTGTTTTCACATTGTTGTTTCAGGAACAAGGAATAGGGAACTGATTTCATGTTCTTGCATAGGTTGATTAAGGTGTTGGTTAACCACGTTGTTCAGATAATACCAGGTTCGTGTGGTCAGCATTATGTTGAGATAATACCAGGTTCGTGCGGTCAGCATTATTTTGTACCTCATTTTGTGATAATGTGTTGGTGTGCATATGGAAGCGATTCTTTCGTGAAATCAAACTGTCACCTGCTGTAGCACATCTGTTTTATACTCCACTATGAAAGGCTTTATGTTACTTCTATGATAGACTAGTCTTGTTCATATGTGTGAATTGCAAAAATCAGTAGTGTTATTACCTACTGGTCCTTTGGGATCATCAAGCCCAGTATGTGTGGCTTAAAAGTAGAAAATCGCTTAAGCCGGTGCTAGGAGGTGTGAGAGGTGTTGCACTTCACATTTCCTCCAATGAACAGACTCAATAAAACCGAGTCTGCTACTTTTATCTCTTGTTTGCGTTTGTTGCTTCAAAGGAATCCCCTTTTGTGTATTTATTGACATTCAGACTAGTGTTTGTTTAGTGCTGTGTGGCGGCAGTAAAATGTTGCTCTGACTACAAATCAGTTATGTTAGTACTTACTTGTCCTTTGGGATCATCAAGCCCAGTCTTTCCGGCTTGAAAGTAGAATATCGCTTAAGCCGGTGCTAGGAGGAGGAATAGGTGTAGCACTTCACATTATTCTCATGAACAGACTCATTAAAACCGAATCTGCTACTTGTATCTCTTGGGTTGTCTCACTAAGACAACCTATACATGTAATTGACGCGTTAATATTTACAACCATTTTCACCCTGAATCCGTCCAAGGGAGCTCATTAGACAACGCCTTAAGCTTTCAAGCTATCCCACGTAAGCTTGGGCTCGGGTAGTGGCATGTCTTATGCATTATTTCATATTTCATTTATCCAATGTTGCTGCCCCCGAAATACCATAACGTGATGTTATCGGCTCGTAACAAACTAATTTCCTTACTATTAAACGACTTTCAATTTCAAGGCGGCATTGGCGTATATGGTTTAATGGATATCCGTACTATATGATAATAATCAATCAGTTTGCAGGGCACGTATGTTGTTATGTTGTTATGCATCATGGTAATGTGGCCTTTATCAAAGCGCTAATTTAATTTAAACATATTTTATTGCCAATATATAATCGCAAAAGGGTTGGGCTACAAGTTCTTACAACATTAGTTAATGCCCTTCCCGACAAAATAGTATACACACAAAGTTAGACAATTACATAGGTAAATATATATAACTTGCACATAATATCATGATTAGAGAAAAGGTAGTGAGAAAGAAAAACTAGGAACTAGTGAAGAAAAAAGGAAAAAAAGAAGAAGTATAGAGATTGTGTCAAGTTCGAAAGAAGAGAGTCAATCAGCATGAGTTGCAAAAGTAAATCTAAATCTAGGCAAACCTCTGTGTTTCTCTTATGTACATTTGCACTGCTTCGAAGATAATTTGATTATCGTCATCCGACAAGTGTTCGCGACCAAAAAGTATTGTATTTAAATTTAATGGGTGAAATGTACGAGTTGACTGAAACAAACGAAGCCGTTGTGTACGAAATAAAATACAGTTGAAAAAAAAGTGTTCAGCGTCTTCTACTGCAGAACCACAATCGCAATTGTATGATTCTCGTAAATGGTTTAAATAAAGATCATTATTAAGGTTACTGCAATAATTTCGTATTCTGGCATGTAAACAGCAAATAATCGTTGACCAGTTAAGTAGTGTGTAGGAACTTTTGAGCTTGGAAAAACAAAACTTAAAAGTTTCCTCTTGAATATCGATATAGATTCTGAATTGCGTATATCTATTGGTAAGTTGTTCCAGAGATTAAGAGATGAAGGTACAAACGAGTTATTAAATATTTCAGTTCTACGAACAGTAGTGGCATAATTATCACTATTTCGAAGGTTGTAAGAGCTCACTTGTCGTACCAATTGTGGGAACAGATTTGAGATATAGTTTGGAGTTGTTCCATATTTAACTTTGTATACTGTAATAAGCTTTTGCAGTTTTCTCCTATCGGAAAGAGAAATACATCCTATTTCAGCTAATAAATGATGTATGGATACAGAACGAGTCAGTCCAGTTACTATGCGGGCTGCTTCATATTGTAATTTTTCCAAAGTATCTTTTTCGTATAAGGTACAACCGTCCCATGTAATGGAAGCATACTCAAAGATTGGACGCATATAGGATAAATAAATCTGATTAAGTGTTCTTCGAGATACTTTATATTTAAGCATTCGCATTAATCCTAATACCTTTGTTGCGGAAGCAACAACATTTTTGATGTGCTCGTGCCATTTTCCATTATGACTAAGCGTTAAACCTAGATGTTTATGGTGATCAACAAATGTCAACTGGATATTATTAAGGTATAGAACTGGGAGACGATCATCTTCAGATAAAGAAAAGAACATTGAATATCAAAGCGCTGTTGACTTGGGGCTTGTTCGCAAAATACCCCAAGCCATTTATCATGCTACTACCTCGCAGTATTAGATGAATCACAATGTCCCAGTATGTATATTTCGCAAGGTCAGCATTTAAGGTCAGCATTTATCTTATAAAAATCAATTATAGTCAGCCGGATCTTTCTGGCTCAGTTTAAGCGGTAAGCTTCTTTATATCACACATGGTCAGTTTTTACCACATTACACATGCAAATGATACAGACGTAAATATTATGTATATTAGAAGACAAATACTAAGTTAATGAGTGGGGACATGCTATCTGGGACACCCCTAAAGGGTCGCATGGAGTAGTCATCCGGTCATTTGGAACAATCTGCTTATTTTTCCCGGCTGTATTTAATTTATCGTAGACATTCCGAGATATTGCGAATGTAACATCCGGTAATGTCTGGTATCAATACCATATCGTACCTGTTTACAACCTTATAATCATATCCAAAATAAAATCGTGTGTATTCCTACCCTCAATGCGAGGTGTAATTTACATTTAAATTAACGAGAATACAATTCGAATACGGTATTTGAGAAAATGTCGTGAGCAAAAATACGACACGAAAATTGTAGTCGGCAATACCGTTGCATAGTTACGGTAACTGATGAATAGTCTCGACTGCTAAGAGTTCGTGTTTACACAACTTGTTGATATGCTTTTTGACCTGATTTCTATATCGATGCATAACTTCCTTGTTAATAAGTGATGTGTATTTTGATGACGATTACCTGTTTTTACTAGTTTAACCAGGACGTTTATAGTGATTGTGCTAGGTTGGTAAACACACTTCGCTTATGCCATACCAGATAAAAAAAACACACTTAATTACTTAAAATGTCAAATAGTATTCAAATCTTTATTAGCTATAACTTGCATGGCTTATGTCATGGTCTGTTGTCCCTCATCTAATCCGTCCGTCCGTCCGTCCGTCCGTCATCCGTTAACGTTTTAATGTCAAAACTCTAGCACCTTCATTTTGCATCCGATCTTTATCAAATTGGCCAGAGTCTTTATATCCATAAGAGCTCGAACGCTATTTATATCGGATAAAAAACGTCTCAGTTTTGGCCCTTGATGTAATGAAATTGCGCTACACGGTAAAATTTCACTACAGACGTGTTTATTCAAACTCCATCCAGGTGTTCAGGTCATAAAATAATGTATTTGTGCCTATTTAAATAATAGTTTTATTTACGGGTTCTTAAAATACCCGTGACTGAATAAGCGTCAAACGATTTATGTGTAGATAACTCTTAATTCAACGTTCAAGTTGGGCATTTGTCTGGCTGGTTGAAGCTGTTAATATTGTTCTAGAGAATTTGAATTCTCAAAATATGTAAGTAACATAAAAAAATATTTACCCTGTCGTCAATAGGTTAAGAAAGGTGTAAATATGTCGTAAACGTTGGCTGTTGTTGGCTGGATATTACTTTAATGTATGCTATGTACATTTACAGGTTTCTTACTTTGTTTTCATACTTGTTTTGTTTTGTTTACAAAAAAGTAAAGTTAAAACAAGGATTATGGCTAGAACCAAGTACACTATCTTAAAAGGCGTGAATATAAAATCTTTATTATATTTTCTTCCGCATCTGACCACTACTAGACCACAAAGTATTTTAAGCAGCATTCAGTATTTACTCACACTATGAATGATACATTGTTTAGTAAACGTAAAAAAATAAAATGCATTGTTGAAAAGGAAATTATACCAATTATAGTGATCAAATAGTTGGCTTACAACTAATACAAAGCGATAAATGTCCTGTTTTCCTTTCATTTTTTTAACTAAATTAAAATAAAATATGCGTTAATCATACTATTGTTTTCATTACCTAAACACATCGTGCACAATAATACTTCATTTTGACCAATGATAGATGAGTAATTGGAGTATTGTTTTAAGCCAACCTTAAAGCGGTCCCAGCGATGTTTAAAAACAATAAATAAAATTATATGTTTTTCTTTTTTTTTCCAAATTAACGAAATTGTGACGGCATACTTATTTCGGTCTATGCTCATGTTTCCAAGTATACATTTCACTGAATAAAAATCGGACAGTTATTTGCTTATGCTCGATATATATCCTTCACTTACGGACACTGTCCCTTTAATAAGTTGCTAAAATGTGTCAATCACTCTACGTTCAATACCATATTCAATACTATATATAAACATTGTATGATTAAGATATCAGTCGATTCGTATAAAGGCTGTTCTTTTCATTTTCAGACTATATGCTTTGTGATTCAGTTTGGGACACACACACACACACAGCTGTAATAAACTGAAATAAAATAACCATACAGTTTTAACTAGAGATGAACAGAAAGAACTTACACCCCCGTAAAGAAAAATCAGCATTGATCTTAACTTTTATCGAAAATCGCACGACTAAATGTAGTCTATATTAAGTAACACGAAAGCGAAGAAAATCAGTAACTGCGGCGGGGACTCGAACTCGGGTCGCAATAAGAGGAGGCGGACGCTCTACATCGTTACCACAAAATCTAGTTCCGTGGCGAGAACATGGTTGGTTGGTTAAATGGTGTTTTATGTCAGTGTCAGCTATATATGACGGTCGATTCTTTATAAAGTGGTGGAGGCTGACCACCCACTTTTTCTGGATAGAACCGGTACTGTAGACATACCTCATCCGCAAGAATGTGCCTATATGAGGCTTACTAAAATACCCCATTTTAATAGAAGTATTACTCGTTTTATTTAAAAATTCTAAATTATACGTTGCTTTATGAAACCGTTTCAGGTTCCCAGTTGTATTGTTTTAAATTAAAACAGCTTCAACGACCCATTCAAATATGGATAATTAACGCTTAAAACAAACCGCCATAATGCCATACCATGACACTGCTTTTGTATTGTATTTCAAAGCAGCTAGATTGTCAAAACATAATTGTCATGTAAGGATCTGATACAAACGTTTAAGGAATTATGGGGTGGGTGTGGGGGTGGGGCGTGCAACATGTGACATGGAGTATTTTATTTTGGCATTTAGAAATTACACAATATGTATTGAAACTATGTATCATCGCTGTAACGTTCATACCACAAATGTACACCTGTTTTTTTGTAAATTGTTATTTTAACTTGATAACGTCCCTACATTTGATTTATTGATCTAAATTGTCAATCGGAATCTGGAGCGTGCAATCAGAAACCTACACACTGATAACATCTGAAAGTTAGCTTAATTATAATTCACAAAGCTTTACAAGAACTTGTTTTTTACTCTGCATGATTTATGTCGATACAATTGGCACACATACCACTTCACGATAAGATATAACTATAATTTATATTCTTCTACAACTTTACGATTTACTACGAACAGTTGCATGAAATAGATGCAATTTCGTCAGCTTTTACCTGTTAAATGTTGGGTTACAATATTTAAGTGGATACGAAACTCGACGTTTTTTGTTGTATGCGGTTAACAATTATGTTTTGTGATTACGTAATAATCAAACCTTAACTATTTGGGTGCATATGGAGCATAGACATTAAAATGAGTACTAACATACTGAAAAAGCAACAAAGTATATACAATTTAATGTTCTTATACAATTCACATACCTGTATGTTTAGTACATTTTCAAATGAATAATAGAACAAGACAGTATAGTATATATATATTATAACGGTCCGGTGCTACTAAATCCTTTACCAGGCGTTTTTGCGCTTTTCCACATCGTACTCCACAAATGCGCCGAAAAAACTGAGAGTCCGGTTGACTCTCTCTCTGTCTCTCTCTCTCTCTGTCTCTCTTTCTGTCTCTCCCTCTCTCTGTCTCTGTCTCTCTGTCTGTCTGTCTGTCTGTCTGTCTCTCTCTCTCTCTCTCTCTCTCTCTCTCTCTCTTGAGATGAGAAAATGCTATCTTTGGGCACCAGTTATACTAGGGAAACTCGATGCTCGTCACATTGACTGACCAGCAAATAACCACATTTAGCACCAATTCCCTTTTCCGTGGGATAAACAATGGCAGGAGGTGTAAGATATAACCTTACATGTGGTGAAAATGACGTAAAAACACCATACATATCCACATCTTCCATTTTCTAAGTGTGTACTCATCCCACTCCCTTTTCAGGCATTAACCCTGTGATATTTAACTGTATGTGTGGGTCCCCCGGTAGGTTCCAGTCGGCGTCTATGCCCTGAAACCAGCTGGTCTTCCCTTGTCGTGTATTCTCCTCCATTGCCACTTCTCTCACCTCCCCATCGTCTCTCAGCATCGTGACTTGACTGGTTTTTTCTACATTGGACTCCTGTGTAACAGTTGTTAGTAGTTGCTGCAGTTTACAGGTGTATAGGCCGAAACTCCGTGGCACACCTAGCTAAACCCTAAGTTAACCGTTGATAGTTCTCTCGAGTGGTTCTACAACTGTCGTTGGAAATACATACGCTAGTACCGAGTCTTGATAGCATCTCGTGTTGGTACAACTGGCATTGCACATTTCCCTGCTCTTGTCGACGGGATTCTTCCATTACTATCTAGATCTATCAAACTCTGTCAATAAGTGAACTATTGAAATAAGCACTTAAGTCCCTTACATTTGGGACTAAGACCTAACACAAGTATGTGGTTACCCTTCTTCTCGTATGCTGTGATTTCTTAAACTTACTCCCTGCCCGCGTGATCCGCTACTCTACGTCCTCTAGCATCCATTTGAACTTTGGTGCTGATTTTGATAGTAGTGATCATGTCGTCCAAAAAAGCTATTATTAGCGGTTGGAGCAATTGCAGTTCCAATTGCATCACTGATTCAGATGATCTTCTCTGCTGATTGGGCGAAGAGGGTTAAGGCTGTTAAGAACGGGGTACCTCATACATAAACATATTTCACAACAATGCCTACAGCCAATGCCTACATCCAGTCGCTGCCATCATTTAGTGAAGTCGGATAGGCAACATCGAATCGTCTTAAAGTTTTTTATTAGTGATTCAAAAGCAGTTTCAGTCTGAAATTTGAAAGGAACTTGTATTTCTTCAAAATCAGGTCAGAACTTTGCTAGATCTTCCAAGCAAGGTCAGGTCCAATTTATGAGTCATTGCCTATTTAATAAGTGTCAAAAACGTACGTGTGTGCTCTAGAAATCCTGTGTTGAAATATCTTCTTTCAACACGAAAGTAATAATGTAACTATTCGCCAAAATATACTTAGTCAATCGCCTTGCAAAAGAGGAAAGGACTGGAAAACTATGATCCGATATCGATACTTGTTCCCAGAGCACCATCTTATGGCGTATATGTTTCTGAGTTTATTAGTTTTTCATGTGCTTGCTCGTCTTTTTGGAGCTTGCAGTCGAGGACTTTAACATTCGTAATCTTTGTATAAATTAAAGCTACTCCGTCACGACTACCGTTCCGTAAACTTCGAAAAAACCTTGCTGAATGTTATTAAGATAACCCTGATCTCCTTTTTTAATAGAAAAGTAGTTTAGGAACTCTTCTGCGATAAGGAATATCACGACCTGACCTCAGTGTTGACGTGATTTGAAAACTTAAGTTCCTTGGCCATTATCACTTTCAATCTTTATTATACTTGCTGACTGCATGGTTGTCGACCCTTTTACATTTTCTCTTTGATGGGCGATGACCAGACAGCCTGTCGACCTGCTGATTACGTCTACGTAAGTACTTTAAGTACGGTAACGTTTAATGCTATTCTTCATTCTTGTCTTGTCGTTCACCTAATGGTGTATTCTCTTGTTTCTCTGGTTTCTGCCATAAATACAACATCATTGATGTGTTATACTTATATTGCCTATTAGTGTTGCCTTGTTTTTTTCAGAGGATAACGTCTTTTACACCGTCCCGTTTTATTGGGATGACAATCGGGTAAGAGTGAAGTTTGTTGTACCCTAGAACCTGGTTGTTACCTTCAGCTGCCTTTTTCTCACTGACCGTTACAAGGCGGCAGTCATATTGCCAACCCTATTATGTGTGCGATGTCTCGCATATGTCCACTGCCTCAAAGGTCACCTATGATCTATACTAAAGGAAAGAAGAAACGCAACTCGAGACTGATCGCCCGATATTGTACATATAATATGCTGTTGTTAATGGAATGGTACATGGCTACATTAAACCTTTATTTTCGGGAAAAAATCTAAAACAATACAAAACTCACCAAATGTTATCCCTTCAACGTTTCATTATTGATAGAATAACCGCGTAGCTCAAGCAGGTGAGCAAACTTAGGACGTAAAAGTGTGCAATCTCCTTACGTTAAATACAGTACAGAAATGGCTCAAATTTTCAAAGCGGTACTTCAACATTTATGAATATCGTGTTATAACGTGTACTTTGATTAAACAACAGCACAGTGTGGTCTTACCAACAGTGATTTCGACGGTTACACTTTATGGAAGTGTCAACAAGCGAGTGAATCTTAAACAGCATTTGTGTCAGGTTTCTTTATTACCATATTGGTTTTTAAAACACTTGACTGTGACTTAAGCCAGGTCATTCCCCTTTGAATTCAATGCAAAAGTGTGTGACTTTGTGGATCGAGGGTATTATAATATAAAGCATCGTTTCTTCAAAAAAAAAAAAAAAAAAAAAAATTTAAATATCTTTATCAAATTTTCAGCTAATGTATATGAAACATTGAACGAGGATTTGATTAATTTTACATGAATACAAATCTTGTGTAAAAGGTAATAATTTCATAAAACTTAGGTGACCGATTAGGAATTTTGTTGAGTGTATTGAGAGACAACTTCAACAATGTCTGAATAAACTTCAGACCTGGTCGGATGAAAATGGTTTTAAATTTTCAAAATCTAAAACTAATTGTATGCACTTTTGTCAACTACGTTAACATCATGAAGACTCTCATCTAACACTGCTAATTACCTTATACAGATTTTAAAAGTTGTATTAATAAACTCCATTCAATTAAACAGTTACTGGAGAATGGCCTTCTTCGAGAAGAAGTTGTCCTAGCCCGGTGCAGGATAGGGCATACACGTTATACTCATTCATATTTACTACAAGCTGAGCAATTACAAGAATGTATACCCTGCTTTGCACCGTTAACGGTCAAACACATCGTGTTGGAATGTGTAGACTTTGATCCTATGCGTCAAAGGTACTACAATGTTAATACTATGAAAGCGTTATTTGATACTATAGATTTTAGTCTTGTTTTAGATTTCCTAAAGTAATCAGACTATATAAATCATTATAATGTGTTCTTATTTATATTTACTTGTTTATAAACCCGTTGACGGGCATTTGTTGATTTATATATCAAGTTTATATTACTACATATCATCCCTTTATTTTTAATAGTTTTATCTTTATATATTTACATTAATTTTTAATTACTATTAATTTCTTCATCTTCCATCGGTTTTTGCGCACAATATGACCTATTTATGTGTCGACGTGCCGTAAAACACCATTCATTCATTCATTTTTGTAATGCGTATCATAAGGTAAATATGTGCGTCGTGCCAATGTCGAAATTGATGGACAGCCTATTTGTGCTTTATCGTCGCTTTTCCGAAAACTGTCCCTTAAGTCGTCACCATACAATGAGTCTTTTGTTGAAGTCACTGATATACGGTCCACTGCTTCCTGTACACTTACCTTGGGTTTTCCATTATGTTGAATGTGTAAACAACTAACATTTGGAAATACCATTTATATATTAAGTTATATATATGTATACGGTATTATAATTAAACACGTATTACATTTAAAAAAGATAAAAACAGACAACACGATTAGTTTGATAATGTCTTACAAAATGAACGTTAGACGAGTTTATCCGAATGTATCTAAAATGATTCTCCCGGGCAACAATATGACCACTACTTATCCAGACAGAGGGGTGCCTGTACCTCCCCCAACACCCACACCCCAACCAACCCTAATTCACGTTCATTTTCTTTTTTTCTTCCTTTCATGTTCATTAAAGGTCTTCATCATCACCCCTGTATTGTTTCAGATGCTATTTGGGCGATAGCAGAAACAATGATCGTTGCTCCAGCGAAAAATGGAGCTGTTTAAAATAGAAATTTGCAGGAACTCTGCAGTTCTGCAGGTGAGACTTCTGTATATTGTTATCTCGATGTAAATAGAGGATGAGCCTGGCCTGTTCATTCCTGTTGGCACCATATACCCCTTGTTGTGTGCTGTAAAACACATTTAACTAAATTCATCAAACTAAAAAATGTATTATATACAAAACACATTTTACCTTTTCGAACTTATCTTTGTTGACAATGAAATTACACCTACTCTACTTCGAAACTATACTACTCAACATTTGCTAAGGATCACTATTATTCTTCCATATAATTGTATTAGAAATTAATTTACAATAACGATATTTAATGGCATTGATACTTCAACAATTCCACAATTTGAATCAAGTAATGAGATCACATGACCATACACTGCCCTAAATAATTTCTTGTAAAATAGAAATAATGCTATTTATTTCAGCAAGAAATTTAGACAGCAGTAAAGTGATCCTTGGATCCTGTTGTGTAAGTATACTTAGATCTTCATGGCCTCTTTATGCATGCCAACGTAATTACTTACAATACAACGTACTGCGTTGTGCTCCGCTCATCTAAAGTACATATACGTTCCATTTTGGTGTACGGATTTTAAACTAGACGACGATAGATTATTTTGCAGTGACGTACTTTTTTTCGGGCCGTTATGTTTATTTTATATTTAATATTTTTTTATCGTGTAAACAACATACGGAGATAACCCATATTATGGTGCATATCCTGTATGAATAAGATAAAATATGAGGTGCATCCCCATGCTGGATGGTTAACACAATTTTAATCCTCAGCGAAGTATGTTTGTTACGGGGCTGAGGTCAGACCCAGTTGATATTACGGAGGTCTAGAAAAGGAGAGACGGTCTTACGTGTATTATCTTTCATACCTCATCCAACCCCTTCTCCAAGAAGAGAAAACGGGGTTGGCTGGGTATGAAATAAAATCTAATTCGTCATTAAAAGTTTGCATAATGTAAAATTAAACATTTAATGAGTAATTTTCAAATTATTGCATTTTTTCAGTAAATCCGTTGTAAAATCCTGCTAATATAACCTTTCTCATTGCTTTAGTGGAGTTAAGGCGGGGGCCACGTAATGACTAGCCCTACTGAGTCGGATGGGGACGTTAACCTGGGAGATCCATTCTCCGATCTCGTGTAAGAATCAAATAAACTATTCTTTGGTGAGAGTAGGACCAGTTCCCGGATTCCTATATATCCTTCCTCTCTCTGTGGCGGCTCTAAATAATGTTTAATGTGTTTAATGTGTTAATGAGCTGTTAGATAACATTCAGTTCAAATCAGTTCAATTCAATTTATGTTTGTAACGCTTTGCTTTTAAACAAAATATATGTATGTCTATGTAATTCTTTTATATATGTGTCTATGTAATTTTTGTATGTATATGTCTATGTAATTGTTGTATGTATATATATATATTATCTATGTAATTGTTTTATGTATATATCTATTATCTATGTATTTGTTGCATGAATATATATATTACCTATGTAATTGTTGTATGTATATATATATATATATATATCTATTATCTATGTAATTGTTGTATGTATATGTCTATGTAATTGTTGTATGTATATATTCTATTATCTATGTAATTGTTTGTATGTATATATCAATGTAATTGTTGTATGTATACATCTATTATCTATGTAATTGTTGTATGTATACATCTATTATCTATGTAATTGTTGTATGTATATATATATATTATCTATGTAATTGTTTTATGTATATATCTATTATCTATGTAATTGTTGTATGTATATATCTATTATCTGTGTAATTGTTGTAATGTATATATATATATTATCTATGTAATTGTTGTATGTATATATCTATTATCTATGTAATTGTTGTATGTATATATATATATTACCTATGCAATTTTTGTGTGTATATATAAATATCTATTATCTATGTAATTGTTGTATGTATATGTATATTGCCTATGTAATTGTTGTATGTATATGTATATTACCTCATGTAATTGTTGTATGTATATGTATTTTACCTATGTAATTGTTGTATGCATTGTATATTACCTATGTAACTGTTGATGTATATTATCTATGTAATTGTTGTATGTATATGTATATTACCTATGTAATTGTTGATGTATTTTATCTATGTAATTGTTGTATATATATTGTATATTACCTATGTAATTGTTGTACGTATATGTATATTATCTATGTAATTGTTGTATGTTTATGTATATTACCTATGTAATTGTTGTACATATATGTATATTACCTATGTAATTGTTGTACGTATATGTATATTATCAATGTAATTTTTGTATGTATATGTATATGCCTATGTAATTGTTGTATGTATAATGTATATTGCCTATGTAATTGTTTGTATGTTTATGTATATTACCTATGTAATTGTTGTATGTTATATGTATATTACCTATGTAATTGTTGTATGTATATGTATATTATCTATGTAATTGTTGTACGTATATGTATATTATCTATGTAATTGTTGTATGTGTATGTATATTAATCTATGTAATTGTTGTATGTGTATGTATATTATCTATGTAATTGTTGTATGTGTATGTATATTGCCTATGTAAGTGTTGTATGTATATGTATATTGCCTATTAATTGTTGTATGTATATGTATATTGCCTATGTAATTGTTGTATGTTTATGTATATTACCTATGTAATTGTTGTATGTATATGTATATTACCTATGTACTTGTTGTATGTATATGTATATTATCTAAGTAATTGTTGTACGTATATGTATATTATCTATGTAATTGTTGTATGTGTATGTATATTACCTATGTAATTGTTGTATGTGTATGTATATTATCTATGTAATTGTTGTATGTGTATGTATATTACCTATGTAATTGTTGTATGTATATGTATATTACCTATGTAATTGTTGTATGTATATGTATATTATC